>SCDZ01000943.1:0-18219 GCA_004143845.1 Drosophila lacertosa | reverse complement strand
TTCTATGCGATTCTCATAAATTAAAGTAAGACTTACAGATTATGTGGGTAAATGAAGTATTTTTTTTGTTCTTGTGTTTAACATAAGCCTCTAATTGAAGGAACTCAGAGAGAGACAAAAACCAATCAACGCAACATTTTCTTAAAGAAATAAAAAACAGCCCTTCTATGCGATTCTCATAAATTCAAGTAAGACTTGCAGATTCTATGGGTAAATGAAGTATTTTTTCTTGTGTTTAATATAAGCCTTTAATTGAAGGACAACTTGCAGAGAGACAAAATCTACTCAACGTAACATTTTCTTTAAGAAATAAAAAACAGCCCTTCTATGCGATTCTCATAAATTCAAGTAAGACTTACAGATTATGTGGGAAAATTAAGTATTTTTTTTTTCTTGTGTTTAACTCACCTTGGGCACTCCACCGACGCCCATGGCGTGCATGGCCGTTGCACCGCTGACGGAATTGTGGTAAGCACTGGAAACCGCATTCATGGGCAAGCTGTTGGGGGGTGCGGACGAGGTGGATGAATTGATCCTGTTCTTGATGCTGCGACCGCTCTTGAAGTACAGTCGACGCAGCGCCGTTGCCGTCGACGAGCCCGAAGTGCTGAAGCCATCGTTGTCCGAGCCGCTGGAGTTGCTGCCGCCCGAAAGGATGCCCATCCCGTTCAGCTGGGCAGCGGCACGCACCGCCGTTGGCGTCGAAGGCTTCGACGTGGTCTTGGACGTGGACGTAGTAGTTGTTGCTGTTGCAGTGGACGTAGGTGCAGTTGTGGGCATGGCTCGGTTGGCAGGACGCGTTGAGGAAACAGCTCTGTGGTTGCTGCGTGGCGAGGCGTTGGCGTTGGCGTTGGAACTGGAACTGGACATGGTCTGCTTGCCGGGGCAGCCTGCTGCTGAGGATGTCTTCTCGCTGGTCTGCTGGCCCAGCGCAAGTGCCATCATCGCCGCCGAGCGAGTGCTCACATAGCAGGTGGGCAGCTGTTTGGATTTGCTGTTGGTGCTGGTTGTGCTGCTGTTGTTGTTGTTGGCCGTTGCATTGCCTTGTGCTGCATGTGAAAGGGATATTGTCATGGCTAGATAAGAAAGCGGAATGAAGGTAAGGTTTTATTGAAAGTAATTAGTTAGTTAGTGGTAAGTAAGAAAAGTTGTTCCCTTCTTTCCCAAGACAGTTGAACTTTCTGCTCACAGTAAACCACTTCACTAACAGTTTCCAAAGCCTTTTCTATTTGCTTTAAAGTCGATGCTTAAATCTCAGCGCACATGTCTTGAATAATTACATGGAGCTTATGCTTCCAGCAACATTTAGATTAATCTAAGATTAGCTGAAACACTTTAAGCTAATGTCATTGAGATATCAGTTGTTGCAATAAGGCTAAATCGCGCGCTCTAAATCAACAAATAAAATCAATAAATTGTAGCGTGACACGCACCTTAATCACCCACACACACACTCACACACACACAGTTAATGACTCATATATGGGGCTGTGGTTGGGGCTGGGGTCAGGCTTGAGGGGTTGGCTACCCTGGTGGGTACTTTACCGTAACGCGCCCGGAAGCGCTGCCCCGCTGAACTCGACCTGTGCAATTTGGCACGTAAACAGAACTGAGATTTCGAGGAAAACACCGCAGACCAAGGCAAAACAAAACAAAACAAAACAAATACATTCGCATTCGTACAGGTAATAATAAAAATAATATCGTATAATCAAATTCCGCAAATAATTGAGTGGAAGATTCGTCTAACGTCTGTCTGGCTGATTGTTGTTGTTGTTGTTGTTGTTGTTTACCTGTTTTCCCACTTGTTTACAACAACCTGAGCTTTATATGCTGCCCAATGCCAACGAATGGCATTCCGTTCGCAAAATATCAATGACAAAATAGCTGAAAATAAAAACCGGACGCAACTAATCAGCGGACAGGGACAGTAAAAACTTTGACCAAAAAAAAAAAAAACAAAACAACAGATGAAAAATAAAAATCGCAACATATCGAATATTTTTCATATGTCGCGCCCCGCTGCGAGAAAAGCCTTCCACGCCGGTGCATGCAACATGCCTCCAGCTTTATTTACACAAGTGTCACTGGAAAAGTGTGTCAACCGTCGCGGCGGGGGGTTTCAGCAAAGTATGTCAAAACATGTGTGCGGTAAGCTTTTTTGCATGTACATACGTAAGACGTAAAGAAAATCTGGCAGGAAATTGAGTTTACTCGCTGAGCTGCGGCAGAGCTTACCTTGACCACGACTCCTGGAGGTGGGTGAGGCGCCCGTTGTGGTTGTTGTCGCTGCTGCTGCTGCTGCTGCTGAGGGCGCTGATGTTATAGGTGTTGTGGGCGTGGCATTAGGCGCTGCGCTGCTGTCGCGGAAAATGGGTGAGCCGGGCACATAGCGTTCAGGCTAGAAAATTGAACAAATTGAAAAGAAAAACATCATATTTAATAAAGCAATTCAAGTGGCAGAGTAAACTAAGAAAAATCGCTCACTGATTAGATAAGTGTTCATTAGCAATAGCTTATTAAAACCATAATCACTAAGTTATAGACTTAAACATACTTAGTTTTTCTTCGAGTGTAAAATGAAGTCTATAAATACAAAAAAAAAGTAAAAAGCAAAACGAGACCTCAAAGATCGCCCATGCTATGTAAATAATGAAACCAAAGACCTTATCAGTCAACGTTCACTGATAAGAGACAACTACAATCGAGTCCATTAGTATGAAAGCTAGGACAACAAGTTTTATTCTTGGGCTCTGTCAGCTTCAGTCGTGTTTTGAGACCCAAAGTCGTTGCCATTACCAGCTGTCAGTAGCGAAAACCGATTGAAGGCGACATCTTGAGATGCTAAAAGCCGCACTTTATTTGGCATTTTCTGTCACTTTCCTAACGCTGGCAGTCGAAACGCACGGTTTGTATTGCCTGTGAGGGTGTCTCATAAGTATTTCGCACACATCTTTGAGCCAACTCAAGAATATACAATTTCCACTTAACTAAATTAGCTGGTTTTATTTCGAAAGTTGTCTACTCAGTGTTTATGTTTAAAATTTATGACAGCCAACGGGAAAAAAAATCAGGTAAATTCAAAACGATTCCCTCCAATATTTTTTTTCTTGGCACGCTCTTTGGCTAATACTGCATGAGACCTCCACGCGATTCCAAGAACTTTGCTCTGCTTACGTATTTCAAATATACTATATATGTAATATTGTTGTGTCTATTAAGCATATATATGTATATATAATAACCGATCTCTGGTTCAGCTGTCGACGCCACTCTCCAGTGGCCGCATTTAATTTATCGATTGCTACACAAAAGTTGATACAAATCATTTCTCAAAGATCTCACAGCATAACGCAATATTTTTAGCTTTCGCATAGCAGTGAGTCAAAAGCAAATAGTTTATGGAAATTAAATAAATAAAATGCATTTACCAATAATTTGTATATGTGACGAGTTTATCATACTGATAGTAACATGAGTAAGCAAGAGTAAAATGAATTTCCAAACATTGTTTAACCATTTTAATTATTAACTTATTGGCAGTGACTAATGCAAAGCAAACTTTTATGAATTCTAATTTATCATCCATCCATTTGGTAATTAAAAAGCTATCTAGTGTAAATATTGTGGCCCTTAGACCACTGTGCGTTGAGTTAATTTGGTTGTGTTGTTTTTTTGGGCGCAGATAATTTCGCACGAATGAATGACGAGTGTTTTATGAGTGATTCGCGAATACGGCGAACTGAAGCGTGCCCAGTGCCAATGGATTCGTTTTATGCAGAAGCCGCAGTGCAAAAATGGTTTAAAAATAATTCCCCAAATTTCGATCATTTTTATTTCTATGCGCAGATTTTACGACGAAATTGTGAATCTGTAAAAGGCCTATTAAAAGAGCACAGCTCATTATTTTGATTGCCATTATGCGAGGCAGGCCGGGCACAGGCGGAGCAGTCGCATGGGGAACTGGGTGGCGATGGAGGCGACTGCCTCAGCTGTGCCAGCTGTTAGACAATCGGTTGATGTAAATGCACAGGGTCGTTTGGGGTCTGGGACCGAACCGAATGAGATCTTTCGCCCGATGCTTTTCAATGATGCCCTACCCGAAGGGTATGCCAATTATGTAATGGCATGTGGCAGAGTAAGTGCAGCAGAAATTTGCTAAAGGCAATATCTATAACTATCCACATGGAACCTTTGAAGAAATGAGATCTTATTTTGAAAATTTTTTTAAAATATGTATAAATAAGCTAGCTAATTAAAGTTTGTCTGAAGATCTGACTGATCTGTCAAGATCAGTATAAAAGTTTTTAATCTTCCATTTTTTTTTTTTATTATAAATCAAACATTTGAATATTTGGACTTATCATATATATATATTTCTTTTAGGGCATTTAATTTTCGACAGCTTGTCTTTGTTCCTTCTCAGTTTTGACTACTATTTATATAAAGCGCCCAAGTCTCGTGTCATGAAATCAGTTTTTCACAAATTTACAAATTTCGAGCAGTTCTATTCTCGTTGCCAATCGTTGTTGTTGTTGCTGTTGTTGGCCATTGACGTCATTGTTATTACACAAAACGCACATATAGCGTACAGAGCTAGAGATAGATACATGTCGAGGACGCTGTCGTGCCACTTGGCAAATAGACAGAAAGTCTGTTGCCAAAATTCTCACTTTAATGCAATTAATTTGAATAAAAGCATGAAAAACCACAGATTTTGTGTTTTTATAGATTTGTATGCGTGTTGTTATTGTGTGTTCTGTGTGTTTGGCTATAAATAAAATCTAAGAAAAGCACATCATTATCATGATCATCAGCTTTATCATCTTTATTATCATGAGAAAAAAAGTATCATCAGCACGACGAAAGCGAAAGGCAACGTCATGACCTCGTTCAATATTTTCGTATGCGATGCGTATTTTCGTCTTTTTCTACACAATTCTATAGTTTTATTTATTGCTTGTTTTTGTTATTTTTTTTATTGTTGTTGTTTTTTTGGACTTGCAGCACTCGAGTGCTATGTGTGCAGCTACTTGCTCGACCAGAGTGATGCCACCTGCCTGACGAACGCCAGCGCCGTGCGCGCCCTCAACTGCACCAAGAAGTATTGCCTCACTGTGCGGCAAGAGGCGATTGTGAGTATTCAACAAAGTTGCGCCACTTCAACCACGTAGCCACATAGCCAAACCCAATGGCCATAATCTTGCCGGTAAACTAGACTCGTATATTTCCTGCTTAACTCTTTCGAGCCACAGCTGGCTGATTGCCTTGCAACAAAGTGGCAGCTGCAGCTTTTTTCTCCTCTTTTCGTTCACCAAAAAGTTCGGTGAGGCAACTTTGTAGCAAAACGGAAAAAAGAACGCAAGTTTTTGCCAACAAATTAGCGAATCTCACGTATCCAGCAGAGCTATTAAACTGAGCTCTTGAAAACACACTCCCCCACACACACACACACATACACACTCAAAGAGTCAAAGTAATTGAATATACGATGGGCAATGGGCCCATGTGGCCTATAAGTAATAAGTGCCTGAAACTCATATTATTTTGAGTGCCATTTTAAATTACATTTATATGCATTTGACTCTGCAAGCTGCTCACTTTTCTATTTGACCTTTAGGTCAATGTGAAAAAAACTGGGTTTTTTAACTGTGTTAGAAAGAAGAAGAGGGAGAACGTGTAAAATAAAGTAGCATAAAAATGCAGTCTATATTTTAAAGAGGGAGAGAGAGACCATTTTAGAAACTTTGAGCAAACTTCTCAAAAGTATATGAAAATTTAATTTATATATATTTTTTAATTATATATGGAATGATGCATGATTTCATTATCAATCTTTAAAACATATACATATGTAAAGGGTACAATTATTTTAAGTTCAATTTGATTAAGATTATATACTGCCAAGTTTTTTAGAGTACAATCACGTCGGCCATGTTCCTTAGCCTTTTTTTTTTGTTAATTTTGAATGGAAAATTTATGCAGCGATTGCCAGGGAAACGTGGAGACAGCTCCGTGCGTCTTCTTGTGGCACAAAGCTGCAATTCGCAATAAAACTCAGCATACAAATGGTTAACTCAAGCACCCAATATGCGAAAGGAGCAAAATTGGGAGATAGCTGTGATTCTCATGCTGATGAAGTGTTTGGCTGGGTGGGCAAATCACGCACATATTTTTTGGGTTCGTCGGAAGGCTGTACTCCTACTCTGGGTGCAAAACGATTGTTCTTGCGCTGGAATGCAAATAAGTATAGAATTGGGGTTTTGTGTTGACGTTGAAGCTTTTGTGCTTTAATTTCCAAAAGCCACAACAGAAAATCAAACAAAAAGTTATGCCGCAAAAAAGTGGAGTGCATAAAAAGTCCATTACCATAATTTAATGGAAAGCCAGTAACGCGTATAAAAGCCACAAAAGCCGCTTCAACCAGACGCGACATACAAACACACATTCACTCACACACACATCTTCATAGCAAACTCATCTGGTAACCCTTACTTGTCATTCGTCTCCTCCACACAGGGCTATCTCCTTAATTTAAGGCTTAAACTTTGTCTGCTATCGTCACACGCCTTTATTATTTTTATATTTGTTTTTTTTTTTCTTTTTGCACAATGAGTTGAATAAACATTTGCCAGCGCTTCATTAGTCGGCAAAGCCTTGAACTCTTTGTTATTGAATTTGCCGGATCAAAGGAGAGCGTTGAGCCAGCGGGAAATGAACTAAAAGTTACTTGTATGGCGGCACAAAGAGCTGCAGCATCTGCTGCTTCTCATTTCCCGACTAAATGCCCCATTGATGCTGTGGCATAATGCAATTAAAACTTTATCTTCACTCCGACTGATTTCATGATGAAGTTGTGTCTCCATTTTGAGCTCGTCATTGTGCGCAGTAACAACTTTGTAATTGTCTGCAGTAAAATCAGTGATAGTTTAATTGTAATCATATATGCCAGAGTATCATAAAAACAGATTATAGTGTGCTTTATAGTAAGGATGGCAAATATACAAAATTAATTATTAACATTTATATTATTGTTTGTCTTAATGTTGTTATCTATTTAAGACTTCAGGCTTTCTGCGTATCCTTCGTTCTAATAAACGTCAAAAACTTAAATAGCCAAGTCTTGACAAAAACACTTTTAATATAAAAATTATATTTATAGTTAAACTTTTAGTTATTACCAAGCTTTTATCAAAAGTTTTACAATGTTGCACTAAGTTCCATTCAATGTTCATCTTTGCTGCTTCTCCTTTAAAAATGCTTCAAACATTTGAAGAAAATATATTTGAGCCCCTTTTTTCTTGCTAACAGTTGTAAAAGCAAAAGTCAGCAACCAACTCCAGCTTAAAGTGCCATGAAAATCGAAGATAAAAAATCTAAAAAAAAAAAATAAAAACTTCAAACACGCAGCTGAACAAACTTTGAATATTAGTGTTCAACATCCTTAGGAACAATTTTAAGATTTGCCAATGTAAGTTTTTCTCATGTTTCTCTTCCCTCTGCATCTTGTTTTTTTCTACTTTCACATGTCGCCGGCAGCACAATGGGAACAAAGTCATTTCCTTTCTACGTGACTGCCAGGATAAGCCCGTCGTGAGTATGCCGGATTGGGCGGAGAGATCAACTTGATAGACAGATTGCGCCTGTAGCAAAATATATAAAATTTACGCACTTTGCAGATACTGAACGGAGTTAAAACGGACGCCTCGTTTCGCACCTACTATCGCTCCTGCCAGCAGAATCTGTGCAATGGCCACAATGGGCGCGTCTACAACTCGAGTGGCAGCATGGGCGGAGCTGGGGGTGGAGGAGGAGGAGGTGGAGGAGGCGGAGGCAGACCGGGTGGCAATCACAATGCCATTATACCTGGCAAAAATGCCAGTTGCCTAGGAGCGGGGACTGGCATCCGTTGGCTGGCGTTGCTGTTGTTGCTGTTGCTGCTGTAATTAGCATAAAATGGATGCTTTCAAAAATGGTTCAGAGGACAAGACAGATTCTAATCCAGAGATGAAAATAAAATGCCGCCAGCAGCCAATTAAAACGCTTTTAGCAGCTGGTTGGGTGAAGTTGCGGACTAAAATGGGGTAGAAAGCGGTCTAAATGAGGTCAACGGGTTTTAACCTGCCAAAACTAGACTTCCGTTAGCGCCCACATGTTGACCGCAATTCAAGTTTATTGACAGCGACGGTGTCGGGGACAGGGCCTTCAATTGCCAGCTCATTAAAATAAAATTAAATACACGTTAAAAGCAAACATAAATTCCAGCTAATAGCCACATTTTTCTGTTGTTGTTGATGTTGGTCTCTGTCATGATTTGACGACATTTTTATGTTAATTTTCTAGCGAACAAAAAAAGCGAAAACAACATACACACAAAGCAAATAAAACTCAACTCACAGCACATCCTTTAACACAGCAGCACATCCTTTTAATTACCCAAAAAAAAGGCTTACCTTTCCCCCCACCTGTGTCTACCTCAAGTTTTATGAAGATATAAGCTCAAGATTCGGTTAGTTAAAGCTCTCTGGGAACTTCGGGGCTGAGATCAAGGCCTCCAGACTTAACTGGGCAAATACTTACACTCGCAGTAAATGCTTTAGTACCGGAACTTTATTCGTCTATGGCTAATTACGCTACTTGGCAGAAGTGTGAGTGGCTGCTGAAGGATTTGGACATGTAATTTCAAGAAAGTTAATTAAAATTTCCCAAGAAAATCGAATAATTAGTAGTAGGGTGACTTACAACATAGCTTAGAAGGTTTATTCACTTTAAAAACATGTTTTTACTTTCTAAATCAATTAGGGCACAAATGCCTTATAAGTTCGGAACTTTTTAATGGCAAATTGCGAGTGTGCGTGTGTGTATGTGTGTTTGTTAGTTGACTTAACGCATTAAAGTTTTTCCTGAACGAAATTGTAACATGCTTGTCAGTTGCTGACATTTGATGTTGCCTTTTGCTTTGGTCTTGGCTTTTAACTTTGCTTTTGCTCCCTTGACATGCTTTTGGCGCTTTGGAAAAACACGAAAAATGTTTGCATGGCAAACAAATCGCCGCCTCCCCCTACACACCCCGCTCCCTCCCCCTCCCCCCCGCACACGTCATTCGCGCAAACTGTGACATGAAAAACGACAGAAAAAAACTTTTCTCGCGCCACGCCTCATTCCTGTTTTTGAATTTTAGTCGTGGGGGGTTTGGACAGCAAATGGCATTTGGGATTGGAAATGGCCAGCAAACGAGCGTCGAGCGACATGTTACAATTGCGAATATTCAATCAACGAACGGGCATTCATCGAATATCTCTAAAATGGATGATCCGTTGCAATTACTAGCTGGGCTAACTGGGTTTCAGGTATTTGATCAACAGAAGTCCAATTAAGGCGAACATTTCATTTTCCCATTAGCACCCTTTAAAGCTAAATGCCTAAGACATCAATCATCCAGAGTTAATCATTCATTCATTTATTCTCAGAGTTCGTGTGGCTGTAAATAAATTATGAATATATATGTTAATTATTTGTTATTCTCCACCCCTGCCAAGGACCAGAAAAGCTGCATAAGAACAACACAGAGTCGAGCAATAATTACGGTCTTTATTTCGTTTTCTTTTTGTGGCCTCATTATATGATTTAATTACACCTCAAAAGCCACACCTCTCAAGTGTACACACGCCCAATCTGTCGAAAAACAATAATTGCTGAATTATTCAGCACGAAAAGGAAAGGATACAAGTGTTTGGTTTTTTCCCAGACGATTAAATTCCATTAAGGAAACAATCTTCGTTTAACAAATATTATCTTGTTCCCAATCCCAAAAGAAGGCCAGCGCACTAAAATAGATTGGCCAGCTTATGTTAGTTCTCTTTATATATAAATTAACACCTGAGCGTATTTTCAACAATAATGAATAGCCTATAATTATACTTCTTCACATTTCTTATCATTTTTCTCAAAATTTTAATCAACTTATCAGCATGTGTTTGAGTGTATTTATTAATTGTTTGCGGGGTGTAATCTTAGTGTGGCTAAAAGAGATATAAAGTTGGTTTTGCTTTTGGCCAGCCGTGTCCGGTATTGATAAGGTAAATAAATTAAAGCAAGTATCATTAGACTTAGATAGAAGAGGTTTGCTTATATGGCACTTGAGTGAAAAGAAGTGAGAATTGACTGATGACTGCCATAAAATAATGCGTTACAAACAAAATCGCGTTCAGTGCACAAACGACGAGCATTTAATATGAAAGTGTTTATGATCTTGGTGCTGGCGATAGCCACCGCAAGCGCCGCTGGGGAGCAGTCAGTGAGCGCCGTGCAGGGACGCATCACGAATGGCCAGCCAGCTGCAGAGGGTCAGTTTCCCTACCAGGTGGGACTCAGCTTTGCGGACAGCAAGGAATCATATTTCTGTGGCGGCACAATTATTGGCAATCAATGGGTTCTGACTGCCGCCCACTGCACAGACGGGTAAGTAACCAAATAATAATCTTTATTGATTCCTCAGTTAACTAATTGCTATATGTTTTGCAGCGCTGTAAGTGTTGTCCTCTTTTATGGCTCCACGGAGCGCACCAGTGCAAAGCTTTACCAGGTGGCGATGAGTCCACAATTCGTGCAGCATCCGGAGTACAGTGCCCGCCCGCTAAGCAACGACATCGCACTGATCAACACACCCGTGATCGCCTTTAGTGCCTACATCAACAAGATCGAGCTGCCGCCCATGGCCAGCAGCTACTCCACGTACGCGGGCCAGCAGGCAATAGCCTCTGGCTGGGGACTGACCTCGCAGTGGAACTATGATATTTCGGACACGCTGCAGTACGGAAACTTCGAGATCATAACTGTGGAGGCCTGCCAGAAGTTCTATGGCGATGTGGTTGCCTCCAGCAAAGTGATTTGCATTGCCACGCCCAACAAGAAATCCACTTGCAGCGGCGACTCGGGTGGCCCTTTGGTGCTCATCAGCAGCGGCAAACTGATTGGTGTCACCTCTTACTCCTCCATCTATGGCTGTGAATCTGGGGATCCGTCTGGTTTTACCCGGGTCACCAGTTACCTGGACTGGATCAAGGATAACACTGGCATATTCTATTAAATATTGATTCTCAGTTCAGATTAATCAATATATGTGTGCTTAACTAAGAGTTGCCTAATGAATTGATTATCTTTCGACTAGTTAAGTCCATTCATGGTAACAATGGGCAATACCCTTCACACCTTTTGTGTTCGCGTATTTACAATTGGAATAAACAAATATTATATGGGCCAACAACGGGCCCCTTTAGGAGGGCCAGACAGCGACTTTTGCTGTCTGCTTCAAAGGTGTGTGTGTTTGTGTGTGTGTGTGCCACATTATAAATTTACTTCGTCGCTCATTCCTTCAGCTACCCAGATAATAATGGCTGGGGACTGACAGTCTTGGGTGGTGCGGGGGCCCGCAGGGAATTCCGTTCAATGACTGCGACGACAATATTTCCATTATAGCCATTTAGTTGTCGCTGCGTGCACTAAACTTATCCATTGACGACCGCAATTTGTGGTCCTGTCCCCCTGACAAGGGGGTAGCCTGAGGGAACAGACTATAGTAGTTGGCTCTGTTTAATGCCCAATTGGCATTACAATGGCTGCTCCCGCAATTGAATTGGCTTGCTTGCAGTGCATTGAACCTGCCTGTCCAGAACTCAATTGACATTCCATGGTGTCTCAGCTGCCATCGTCTCCGCCTCCCAGCTGTCTGACTGCTGTCTCCGGCTGTGTCTCTTGTGGTTGGGCCACATAGCGTAATTTTTACCGGAAACTATGCAACCATTTTCAGAGCTCTCTTTTTTTGTCGGGCGATTCTCTTTCACAGTCTGCCCTTTAATCTACTATATGAAGTCATAGTTATTAATATTTTACACACCTTTTGGGCACTGGGTACATTCACGTTCCCCTGTTTCACCCGCGCTAAAAATAAATGCAATTTATTGTTGCCCATTTGCCAAAAAAAAAGAGGGAAAACCAAAATAAAAAGAAAGCGCATTCGCAAAAAAAAAAATATATATATAAATGTGTATATATATAAATATGTAAAGAAATAGGGAAGACAGCTTGCAAATTGCACAATCGCAATGCATGTGTTATAAATTTAAAGAAAATAAAAAATAAAAACGAACCATAATAATAAAAAAAATTAAAAATCGAGCATGTCAGCGACAGCAACAACAACAAAAGATAAAGGCAAAGTCAAAGAAGGCGGAACATCCGACTAAAAGTCGCGTGATTTATGCCTTGTACAGCCAACACAAACATACACACACACACAGACACACACACATAGATATACACATGCACAACTCGCGCCCTCTTAAGAACATTTGGGTGGGTGTGAACTGAGCGCCCAAGAGGCACGCCTGGTTATCTTTGTTAAAGCGTATTAAAAAGGTAAAAAGAAATCCTTAAAGTGATATTTATATAAAGCTCAATTAATTATAAATATGTAATTTCAATTAACAAGACAAATACAAATGTTATTGATTAATTTGATTTAAGTAAAAATAAAATAAACAAGAAGTTTTTTCTTATGCGATTTATATATAATAACAGTGCCTAAGATCAGCCTTGATTGTATGTGTAAATATATTTAGAGCTAAGCTGTGAAGTCTGAAGGATATGTTAAAATTGATTGCTTCGCTTATTTACAAACACATTCATCGTTGCTGACCTTTGTAAGATAATTAGACAGCTCATTAATTGTTATATCGAACACTGCGAAAAACTATCGCATTTGTTTTAAATACTCTGTTTACAAAGAAAAGGAGTATATTTAAAATGAATATATACTTGTGTATAAATGAGTTGGTGAAATGATTTAAGGCAAATAGAGAAAATCTTTATCTCTTTCCGTAGACTAGTAAAGACTTTTGCTAAATTCAATATTTCTTATTCCTTATAATTTTCTTATATGTTGAGCAGAGTATGTCACACTCGGTTATAGCCTGTAACGCTTGTCACTTGTTCTTATTTCTTTTTGCAGAAATATGAACAGAACAAGTAAATAAATGTTTATTTTCTGCATGACTGAAGAGCTCTCATTTCGTATATCTTTGCTTTAAATATTGATGAACGTTTTGGCCTATATTTATGGAATAAGAAAACAAAATCAAAGTAGAAACGACAACGTCACCTTAGATGTTTGCCGCTTAAATTGAGCGTAAAATTTTGCTAGGCAAACGGGCAATGCGCCAGCACACATTAAATCTTACGAAAGATCTACACCTCCGCCACCCTCTTAAGCTGTGAGCACACCTTGTGCCCGCACAGGGGCGTCGTCGAAGGGGGATCGTTGCCCAGCAGCTGAAATGAGCACGCCTCTGGGCAAAGTTGGCAGCGGGCTGCGAGTTGATGACGTCAAACCTAAAAAAGATAAACTGGCGTCCACCGATTTCTATAGACGTCGTAGTCGGGCACACTTTTGCGATATTTTGGTGAACTAGTCACGAAAGTGGCCCCCGTCCCAGTCCTAGACGCGGGCGCAGACAGACCAACGGACTGGTCTTCGCTGGGCACTTCCAGGAAATCCCAATGAATCACTTGACAAACCGAGCAGCTTTAACATTTTGGGGGGATTTGTTCGGCTCGCCCATTGCGATGGCTGTGTAAACAAAAGTCACTCAAGTTTCATCAGCTTTATGCGATTTAAGACGGTCGAAAACGAAGACGGCTAAAAATGTCTGGAATGCATACAAAATCTTGTTCAAAATCATAATGTGCCTTCTCGGCGACACATGTCAGCGTCAGTTGGGAAACGTTAAATATATCTATTTGTGTATGGGGAATAGGTAGGAGATGTGTCTAATAAATATTATATGCCTATAGCTTAAATTGCGAACAGAGTTGCCCATTCATGAATATACCCTGTATCTATATGTGTGCGTGTATTTGCTTGCTTTCATTCAATATTTTATACATACATATATATTCGTATACTTGTATTTGTTCATTGCTGATGTTGTTGACAATCAATTAATTTTACACATGCCGACAACAAAAGCAAGTGTCGGCGAAGCTTTACGTCTGTGGTAATTGTTTTTAATGCAAATTGCATAAAAATAAATAAAAGGCGATACATTTAAAAATGGCTTAAAGTAGCCCAAGCCATTTCAATTTCAATTATGCCATAAGTTCCCTATCAATTTGAGTGCTTCTCCATCTCGCTCGCACTTTATCTGCCCTCTCTTTCGCTGCTGCTGACGTCAGCAATGGATGGAAGGCACATCTTCCATGTCCCGTGAATTCCATTCTTCGTCTGCTTAGCTTCTCCACACTAAAATCCTCGGTGAGGCAATGCACAGTGCACAGTTCATTGACATGGCCATAAATTTGTTGTCGCCACGAAAATAGTTTTACAGTTTTTCTCACTTTCCACAAGCGCTATTTTCTGTTCTATTGCATAATTTGCTCGATTTTATTAATTCAGTTTATTATTATTAAAAAAGAAAAATCAGCAAAAGAAAACAGGTCTGGTCTCTTTAATTCTTATTGTTATAAAAGTTCTACCTTGTTTGTTTGAATGTCTATTGGTCTAATTTTTGGTTGCTATTACCCACTCTCAAATGCATGGCATTGTGGAATATTGAAATACTTTGCTTGTGGCAACTTGTGGCTTTTGCATTCTAGTTAATTAAAATGTATGCACAGTTGTGACAACAACAATGGCAGCAAAAGTAAACAACAATTTCCAACCCTCAAACCAAAACTAAAACGTGAAACGTTCGCAAAAACCCAAAGCGAGAGTCAAATAATTGAAAAGCCTGTCAACAAATTTGTATTTAAACAAAATGCTATAGGTATACGTGTGACTGTGTATGTGTGTGTGTGTGTGCTCTTTGCACAAAAGGAGGTTATCCAATTTGTTCGGGGAAAATGAAAAACATTGCTCTTTTTATAAATGAATTTCCGTATTTTACTGGTCAGCGCCTCACCTCGTTCATACATCATTTCAGCAACAGATTGAGAAAATGCATGCAATGCAAATGTTGTAAACAATATTTTTGGATTCTTTAAACTGAGTCAATGCAATGCGTGGGCGTGGCCACGCATTAAATATGCAATGCAACGGCAAAAAAAATAAAATTATAATGAGCAGCGCATCCAAAAATAAGTTTTGCATAAATATTCGCTATGCTGCTGACAAATGAAATGAAAATTAAATTTGTTGGCACCAAAAATAAATGAATTTTGAATGGTCAGTTTTTGGCGTAGGCCGATGGCCAAACATTGCAAGGAGTCAATGCGCTCATTAACCAGGCCAAAACGCCATAAATCAACGGCAATAGGAAAAGTGTCAGAACCAACAACAGCAGCAACTACTCAACTGCAATTGGCCAAAAACAATTGGCGACAATTGTCCGAAAGTATTGCCTAGTAGAAGTTCACGGGCGTCTAGCCCCATAATTAGACAAACAACCCGAAGGATTTAACGTTATGAATTGTCTGCGGCTAATTGACGTCTGAACACTTTCACTTGTCACGGAAGCTTTCGCATCTTAGCCAACGGGAGGCCCTGTTCTTGGCCAACGGCAAGTGCCAGCCAACCATGAATATTGCCAATTGAAGCAATTTGTCAATTTTGGCAACCGAACGGATGATTTTTGCCATGGGCAAGGACAAACTGCGGCCAAGTACATTAAACCCAAAATATGTTTGCGGCTTAAAGTTCCTTTGCAAGCAGACCTCTTACCGTTACATTTAATATTATAATACTTTACATATTATAGACCAGAGTGCTTCGTACAACCAAATTCAATTTTTTAATAGCTTTATTTCTGAGCTGCTTTATTGCCAATCAATTTGCCAAGCAAAGAAAAGCTCAAAGTAAATTCTTTTCGCATTGATATTTTCTTGTATTTTAAGACCCTCTTTAATTCAATTTAGTTGGCAACTCCGCGTCGCCATTTTCTACGTATTCACTGGCTGGGTTGCCAATGTCACTCGCTCATGCTGAGTGCTGAGTGAAAAAGCATTTTATTTTACTTGTAATATAGTTTCAATAAAGAACTATTGAAAGCTGCATCGGGTGGATATTGCATCCAATTGTAGTTTAGCATTGATACCTTTCAACAATGACTTATTTTTCAGCTCCCGCCTGAAAGTATGCAAGCAACCCTGTGCAACCCTGTGTTCTGCAGAACAACGCTCGAAAGTATGCAAGCACCCTGTGTTCTGCAGAACAACTGAATTGCTGTTGGTAAAAATGCGTTTTCCAACACACTTCTTGTAAAGTTGCTTTTATAGCACAGTAGGCGATTATCACGCCAAAACAGATGACTAGCCAAAGGTCAGCACTTGTGGCAATTCATTCTTTCACAAATTTTCGCAGTGAGCAGAGCTCTTGAAAGTAAAAAATAAATATAAAAATTTAATTCCTCTCTGAGTCGTTGTGTCGAGCAAGCTTTGGTTTTTCGCGTTCCCATCCCCGCGTGCAACTCCGTTCCCGCAGCAGCGTAACTGAACGTCTTAGACACAAGAAGTAAAAATGATTCCAGTTACCAAGTCGAACACCAAGGAGGTGCAGTGCCAGCTAACAACATGTGACGAGACCAAGTCGCAGCCGGAGGCCATTGTCACCCCGAGGAGTGAACGCGTGGGAATCTTCAATGCGGAGGACTTTTTGTCGCGTGCCCAGACAAACGACAAGATCAACAACATCTTGCGCTCGCCAGCTAAAGCCGCAAACGGTGTACGCCAACGTTCCGTGTACACCAACAACCCGTCACCGGTAAAAATGCTTTACTTTAGTATTAAATAAAGTATTTTAGTTAATGTTTAAATGCATTTCTAGCAGGGCTTGATGCGTATGCCTTCATCGAATGAATCGCTCTCCGCTCGGATGAGCAACATCTCGTTGAACAGCGGCATTGACAGTTTGGGCAATAATAGTGCTGTGCTAGCCAATGAATGCTCCAGCCAGACCAATGCCAGCTGTGGTGCCTACTCCAACCGGAATTTAAGCACAAGCACACACCACTCTCAGCCTCTACTGACCGCTATTGTAGATATGGAGCCCAAATCGTCAAGTGCTCGCTTTGCAAGCCGATTTGGGCTTGAGAATGGCATGGCTGACTTTCCGGTAAGTATATTTGAAGGAATTCCACAGACTATCGCGTTTGCTACTTTACAGACAGAATCGCAGCCATCGATGAAATATACTGATCTGTATCCATCGCCAATGCCGCCCCCACCTCATACTTTGGGTCGAGTTAATTCCCGCACACTTGAACTTGAGAGTTTTCCGCCAAAACCACTCAGACTTGTATCCAGGCCCATCGCCATGTCTAACGGCACCATTCAGTTGAAACTGCGCGAAGGCATCCGGTGAGTGCAACATCTCCTAACTTGGTTAGATTATGATATTATCTGATTTCCTCCTTCCCCCCCAGCATTGATATGACTTTGGACAAGGCAGTGCGCGTGTTGAACAAGCGCAGCATGGTAGCCGTCTCGTTGTCACGCAATGCCACGAATTCCGCGCTGATCCATCCGAATGGTCGCGTTCTACAGAGTGGCTCCAAAGTGGAGATCGTCACATATGACAGCATGAAGGCGAACAACTTTGTGTAAGTATCAAGTTTGAAAGGAAATGATCCAGGCACAGTCTCCATATAGTATTTTTTAGTTTTAAAACGTAATGTGTCTTTCAGGCGATTCGCCAAAATGTGGTATAAGGGAGTAAGTTTTACGAGCGAGTCTTGCGCTTTGACTTATCTGGTGGACACCGCTGGAACACGCACCACAACCGACACTTTCACTGACCTGACCAAGGATTACACCCTGGCAGTGTTTTATGAGTGAGTGTATGTTCTTAGTTAGCTTGCCTGCCTCGGAACTAAATACACTACCCATAGCGACACGCGGCACGGTCCCGCATTTGTGCCGGACGCACAGGTGGTGATTGCCAAATCATCGTACAGTTGCGCAGACGACGGCACTGAGATGTACGACATTAATGGCTTTCGCATTATTCAGGCCGCCGATGGCCTGGTGAAAGTGACCCGCCAACACAACAAGGGCCTCATCCGTACTAGCCCTGGCAATGGATCGGTCACTTTAACCACACTTGGCATCCACTGCACTGCCTCCCTGGGAAAGACCTCGCATCTGTTTTTGCGGTGGGCTCCAGCTTTAATTAGGTCAGCATTTTGAATTAATAATAATGTTGTTTCGTATTTCCCTTTGCAGTCGCAA
>SCDZ01000942.1:0-18227 GCA_004143845.1 Drosophila lacertosa | reverse complement strand
CCCCTTTAGAAAATCAGGAAAAATTAACGAAATAGATGATACACATTTTGAAGAAGAAAACAGAGGCAGGAAAATAGTTCATTATAAAAATAAATTTAAGGAAAGGAAGAAAACTAACAAAAATTAATATCTCCCGTTGGTTCATCAAAAATCACTTTGACACCTATAATTCTTATCCTATTAACAATTGGAAATCCGGTCAATTCAGGAACGGTGGAAATAACTCCAATCATAAGTAACAACGGTTACTTACTCTTCGAAACAAGTACATTAGAAATACCAAGCCAATTCGAAAATTATTGTTTTGAGGTAAACATAACCACTGTGGAATTAACATTAACCAAAATTAAAGAACAAAGCGAAAATTTTAAAGATATAATTCAAATTTTTTAATAAACAAACTAGAAAGAGTAATGGATGGATTACGTATAACAAAAAGAAGCAAAAGAGGTCTAATTAATGTTGTAGGTTCAGCTTATAAATACTTATTTGGAACTCTAGACACAAATGATAAAGAAGAAATCGAAAATCAGTTACAAACAATAGCAGAAAGTACGATCCAAGTTAGTGAATTAAATAATGTCATTGAAGTCATAAACGATGGTATAGAACAGATTAATTTATTAAAAAAACACAATGAAACATTAAGAACCACTAATCTTTTAATTTTTAACATACAACATTTCACCGAGTACGTAGAAGATATAGAAATGGGTATGCAATTAACTAGATTAGGATTATTTAATCCCAAACTATTAAAGCGTGACCAATAAATAAATGTTAAATGACGAATCAAACCAAATGATATATGAACAAAGCTAAAATAAATCAGTTTGTTGAATATGTTGAGCCAAACATTATAATAAGTTGGAATATAACTACCACACTATTAAATCAAACATGTGACCCAAATAAAATTACAATATATAAAAATCAAATTTTTTTTTTTTTCATAGTTTTATTTACAATCTATCTGCTAGATAAAAGGTAAATAGTATGACAATTTATTTACATGAATAAATAACATAACAAAACTTGAATCCATCCCATTTGGCTTAATGAAAAAGAAAATAAGATTTACAAAACACTAACTATTATAACTATTACTGTTACCATTATTACAATATTATTATACATTTTATACAAATTTAAAAGTTTACCCCAAAGAATATTTATAAAAAGACAAGATGAAAATATTAAAATAAAGACAAAAGATCATATAGAATTAGGTTCACTAAAAATTAATGAAATACCAGAAAATCAAAATTATATCCCACAGTTTTGTAACATTATGTAAGACGTGTGAGGACACACTTATTTCTTTAAAGGGGAGGAGTGATATATTCGCCTTCTCTTATATTACTACTAACCCAAACATTAATATCCATCAGCGCCTTACAAAGGCGCATATAAACAAATATCTCAAAAGCCATTTTTAAGTATCCAATATCCACTAAACCAAAATATATAAACAATATCCAAATCCAATAACGGGAAATATTTGTCACCCAAAATATACAAAAATGCAATCAATAGAATCAACTTACCCAAAATATACAAAAATGCATTTAGAATCAAACGATTCAATCACACTTAAGAAATAAACATAAACATAAGCCGCTAGCGCGTAAGCCTAACATAAACAACAAATGTTGCTATATAACCCAAAATTGTAAGTTCTCAAGACCCAGTTCCACTTCGACATTTGAACGGTCGAGTTGCTCCGGTCTTACGCATCTTAATTGGATGAATAATTTCAAACTAATTCAAAAAATCAAAGTGTTTCTTTTTTTTTCTGGCGGTTATCGTTAAGGAATACACAATTTTATATATACATATTTTACATATTATATAAACCTATTGTAGCTGGAGTCTCTCAAGGTAGCGTACTAGGGCTAACATTATACGTACTCTCGGAGGCGTCCCAACAAGCAGACGACAAGTAACATCTTCCTTTGCTGATGATACATAGATCATGAAACAGATAATTGAAAAAAAGCTTTTTAATTAGTAAATAAAAGTTAACGAACAAAAATGCAACTACATTACGTTTATCCTAAACAAGCAAACGCTTAAAATAAACAATATCGCTTTCCCACAAACAAACGATGTGACGTAGACTAGACGAAGACTCACATGGCACAGGCACATTGAAGCCAAGAGCGCACATTTAAAACTGATATCCAATAGCCTCCACTAGCTTATTAACAATTCTGTGCTAAAACATATCTGGGCATATGGCTCCCAGTTATGGGGGAATGCTAGCAATAGTTATATTGATTTTATCCCGAGAGTCCAGTCATATATCTTGAGAACCATCACCAGGGCACCGTGGTATGTTCGATGCAAAGAGACTTGAAAATTC
This sequence comes from Drosophila lacertosa, assembly GCA_004143845.1. NCBI lineage: Eukaryota > Metazoa > Arthropoda > Insecta > Diptera > Drosophilidae > Drosophila > Drosophila lacertosa. Next base: position 15,862 of record SCDZ01000942.1, on the reverse strand, counting down.
AACCAGTCAGACATGTAATAGCAGAGGAAGAAAAAGGTACACCGGCAAGTTCTCTACACTCCCTAATCATAGCGCGAGAGATATAACAAAACGGACTATGGAGAAATTAATATGGCATTTATCAGTCAGGGACAGGGACAGTCAGGGACAGCTCGTAAAGCAATACAATTTATGTCCGCAATTCTACTCAAATTGATAAGTTTGTTGACTTGTTGTTGTTGTTTGTGGACAAAATAATCGAAGCAGAACTAATAAACATTGCAGAACTAAGAAGAATATGAGCAATTCAGAATAACGACTTAAACTCAGAATAATTTAATTTCGCCGAAAAAATGTTAAAGTAAAATTGCTTAATTGGGTTGCTTAAATAGCCGCGTTATATAAATAAAGACAAATTGATGCCGCCAGCATTGGTGGTACAAAAAAATAGCTAAAGTTATTGGAAAAGAAATGGAATAACACAACAAAAAACAATCAAGAGAGATTTCTTAGCTTGAGCGCATCAGACGTGATTTTTGTTTTCGCCAGATTTTTATATTTATTTCTGCATAATTACCTACCCTAAAAGCAATATAAAGTTAATAGCTTTATTGTTTGTACAAGTTGTTCGTCCCCTGAAACCGTAAGTCATTTATATATTTATTTTAATTTTAACTAACACGGCGTCAGTGCCAGTAAGTTCTTGAGTTGACACTCGCAAAGTCAATCGCTCTCAAATAAATAATAAAAAAAAATAAATACAAAAAAATGAGAAAAAAATTTACAATAGTCGCAGTTGTGAAAAATAGGACACAAAGCAGCAGAATATAAATCAAAAAACCAAAGCGGGATGAATAAAATAAGAAATAGGGCTAAATCATATACGCAAAAACAACAAACTCTATATGCAACAATTTCAAAGAATGGTCTTTACACTCTGGAGCGACATGTGCTTATAGAAAGAGAGGTTTGACGAGCTGATTGCACAAACGTGTTCAGAAGTAAAGTTAGCAAACCGTGCGACTCCGAAAATAACCGGGAATGCCTCAGTGCCGTTTAAACTAAGAATTGAGTATTCAGTTAATCTAACAAACACATTGTAGGTACCACATTTGAGAGAAAATCTTTTGTCAGTTTCATGGATATGTGACCATGGATTCATCATATTCTATAAAAGAACTGGTACTGAAATCATACGGGAATCAAGCGGAAAGACAGTTTTTACCGCTCGTCGCAAGCAAGACTTGTATAATGTACATCGAGTTCAAAAGTTATCTGGTGACAGTTGGAATTAATCTCGAATATTCGGTTGAATACACTCCACAGCAAAACGGAGCTCCCGTGCGCAAAAACCGTAGTTTTGTGTTAATGGCGCGATGCTTGATGATTCAAGTAGTATTACCGCCTAGCTATTGGCTAGGCAGAACTTTAAACTTTATATTTAACAGATGTCCATCTAGAAGCCCGTATGGTGAAACGTCTTTTATATTCTGGAACAGACGCGTTTCAATTTTCAAGCACTTGCGTACACTTAAGCAAAAAATTGGTTCAGCCAAAAAACCAAGACAATGCATATTTATAGGCTACTGCAATGACGCCAAAGCATACAGACTATATGATCCTGATGCCCGATCTGTAATCAAAAGCTGCGATGTTGTGATCACCAATCTTTTTGAAATAAGTAAAAATTTGTCGAATTTGCTGAAGCCCAATTATTCTTAGATACGTCCATGGGTCAAGACAAAGATTGTGATGCCGCATTGTTAATAAGCAGCGGCATCGATATCATTGTAACTAATGCTACATAATATAAAAAGGCACTGTTAAATGAGCACAAGGCATTGCAAAAGATTAAAACCTTGGAAATGTTAAACCGCCAGGAGAACAAAAAGGTAATTAAGACCATGTCGGTTCTGTGGGTTCACACATCAAAAGGGAATTGACTATAACGAAACGTTCTCTCCGGTGGCTCGAATCGGATACGAGCACTAAACGCAACTGGGTTCGATCTTGATTTGGAAGTACATCAATTCGACTTCAACAGTATGTATTTACTTGGAGATATTGATGAAGATATATACATTAGCGTTCCTCCAGAATTAAACGAGAAAAGAAACATAACTGTATGGCTGTGTTTTGCAAATTAAAGAAGGTGGTACAAGAAACTCGACATCAAGCCATAAGAAATGGAACTAAAAACTCTTACTGCTGATCAATGCGTTTATTTGAAAAAAGATGGAAGCAATATTAGCACTGTGTCGCTGTATGTAGATGATTTGATTGTTGCAGTTGACGATATACAGATAATTAAAGGCCTCAAATTTGAGTGGATGAGCAATTTTGAAATGAGAGACTAAGGAAATTATCGTACAGCCTACGAATCGAGTTTCGTCAATATAAAGAGAAAAATGTATTTGAGATGAGCCAGCCAAAGTGCATTGCAAGCCAGCAATCACGCTATTGTCACAAGCGAACAATTATCAGTCAACATGTGTCCCAAATCTGAAGTTGAAAAAACAACAACAAATAAAATAGGTTTACTACCACGGTGCTCGGATATGCAAGCTTATAGCACTGTGGGTTCTAGTTTAAAGCGTCAGGAACAGACGCTCCACTGGAGACGGCAGCTAGGTGCTATTTCCTCTGGTACCAAAACAACATACTGTCGGGTATGTAGTTTGGGGCGAGGTGTATCTAGTACCTCCGACTGTAAACGCAATTCTAAGAGAACGAGCCCCAAGGACTCTACCAACAGCCACCACGAACTCCCACTAGGGTGCCGACCTCAATGAGAGGTCTTGGAGAACCTTCTCAACCCGTGGTACCGAATTTTATAGACTCGGTGGGCCCACCCTTTGGCTCCGACGCCCGGGTATAGGGAGACCCAATCCCTTAGTCGCCTCATACGATAAGCATGGGAATTACTGTGGCAAAATTCTAAGCCCCGTCACCACACGGGGGCATTATGGCGTTTTGCAGTACGAAACCGAAGTAAATGGCGATCTCCGAGTCTTCAAAAGAAGATGCTTACTTGAGAAGTTTTCTACATAAAATATAGCCCAGCCATGTACTACAACAATCTTCAATGACAATCCAAATTTCACAAAAGCACAAAGCACTTCGACATCTGTCGGGATTTTATAAGAAGGCTTGTGGAGAGAGGTTACATCTGCATTACCTATATGCCAATGTATGCTGATGTACTGGCCAAAGGTTTATCAGCAGTAAAGCAATTCTCTGGCATAATAACATTGGGCATCCAGCCAATAAATTAGTATAATGTGACTTGAGGGGAAGATGCATATGTCAAAACACTGCACAGCCTACTAAGTGACTAAGTGGAAATACAAAGAATATTTTTACTATCCCGATCAACATAAGTTAATTCAGAATATTATTAATGATATTGCCATTGTCATTGATTTTTACATGACCGATAATAAAATATTTTTATCTTGCTTTAATATTTATTCTAAATACGATTCACTAATTGAAACAAATGGTCAAGATTGGAAAGCAGCAATATGAGCAATACTTCGAATATTAATCGAAATGGGGAAACCAATTGATATAATAGCAGATAAAGATTCCGCCTTTATGTGCGCCGCATTACATTTGTGGTAACAATCAGAATATTTAAAAACAGTAATTACAAGTAAATTTTGAATTTTTGACATTGAGCGATTTTGTAAATCAGTTAATGAAAATTAATGAATTATAAACAGCGACATACAAAAAATAAGCTTACCAAATTTGGAACAATTCTGTATATTAACAACCACAAAAAAATATAATACTACAAGTAGAACACTCGCAGATATTTTTATTTTTGCAAAATCCCCCAATTTAACACCCAAACTAAAAAAGCAGAAAGAATTAAATATCTTAATGAAAAAATTACATAACTTGAAATTGATACAAGAAAGGAATAAAATTAGGAACCCAATGGGCAAAACAGACCGATTTCCTGAAACATACCACCAATTAGAAAATAATAGAGGTGGAAAAATAAAAGAAAGTGAACAAAAGTTAATATAGTTTCATATATGCAGCGTACTCGACTTGGAATTTTTAATCCAAACTTGTTAAAACACGACTTATTAAAACACGTAAATTCAGAAAAACTACTAAATCTTAAAACTTCCACATGGTTAAAACCTGCTACTTATAAAATTCTGATTATTTCACAAATACTCAAACATCAGATATTTTATTATATTAACAAAAGATAATAATACATTTTTGTTTATGACAATAAAGCATGCATTGCAAATTAAAAATATCTTCTATTTAGAAAAGGTACAATTAATTGCCTTTTCACAAAACCCTACAGTTACACTCTGTGTACATACCAAAAAACTAATAAAAGCTTTGAAGTAAGGTATATCAAACCAAACTTAATATTACCTTGGAACTTACCTAAAACTTAGACAAAATGCAATTGTTGAACAACAATAAAATCATTCAAGTTTTCTGTACAACTTAAAAATATACTAATCAAAAATAAAATCCTTGGTTACAATTAAACAATTAATATCAACAACTATTTAACTTAGTTGGAACAATGATCGTACATAAAAACACTATCAATAATTCACAAACATCCAAAAGCGTAAGTTATTTTACAAATTATATTTCTAATAAATCTTATAATTATTATATTTGTGTTTATATTATATGTTGTTTATAAATACAACGACTTACAACATCAAATCATTGTCGAAAACAGAAATAAAAAGAAACGGAAAATAAAGAAACAAACAATTGAAATATAGAAAACGAAAATTTTTGTAAATAATTCACTTAACTGCCCTACATTGCCAGCCTGAGGACAGACTAAAACCTTAAGGATGGGGAAGTGACATATGCACCATTAAACCCAATACTACTTAATTCAAACATTGCCTTTATTTATGTATGAGTATTCTTACGCTCTTTAATATAATCATAAGTTTATCAGACAGGCTTCGTTAAACGTCAAGCAATTCTAGATTCAGTTTAAACTTTGGCCTCAAACTGGAGAGACAACTCTCAGACTCTCTCTCTTATATACATTTTTTAAATCATAACGCTCTATGTACTTTATTAAAATTCAATTTATCAGAAATGAAGTGTACAACGTGTAAATAGAACATGAATGTAATTAAATAAATGTTTAAATTATATCATTTAGTTGACTGAAATGTATGAAATGTTAGGCGTCAATTATTATTATTTTATATATCTTTTTTTTTACATAACTGTTGGCTTATAGTAAAACTTAAGCAACAGGGGTTGGAACGCTATGCATTCGTTCAGGATGTGATTAATTGAGGTGGGTATGTTGTTGCAGTATTGGTAGCTTGGAGGAATTTGTGTTTGTGTGCGAAGTTTGTCTGTCCGAGTCTTATTATGTTTGTTATTTATTTTCTGTGCAAGTTTCTTATGGTAGGTGCGGCTAAGTTAAGGGGAATTGCGGGCAGCCATTTCAACCGCTTCGAGGAAGTCGATGGTTTCAGCTGTGTAAACGGAGGAGAAATGCGGTAATACTGCGATTTTGATCATTTTGTGTCCTGTTGTGATTGCATAGCCTGTATCTTTTTGGTTTAGTGATCCATCTATGTACATAAATTTCTGATTGTGTAGGCTGTTTTTTATTTCTTTAAATAATTGGATGAAAATGTCTTTCTTGGTTTGTGATTTGGTATAGCGTGTTAATTGTGTGTTAATTGTGTCTGCTTTAAATTCCCAGTGTGGAATTGTATTTGAGTTTTTATTTTTTAGTTTAACTGTGATGTCTAGATCAGAATATATATTAACACATCTTTTTAGAGCTGAGTTTATGTAAGCTCTGGTATTTTTTTATTTGATTAAGTTGTTGATATTTTTTTAAGGGAGAGCTTTCAGATTTTATGATTGTTTTAAATATTTTAGCCAGTATTTGTTTAGTTCTTATTTCTATTGGGGATATATTTGGTTCGAACTAAAGGCTATTTATTGGTGTTGTGTAGAAATGCTGTTTTTATTGGTCTTGTCGTGGACTTTACTGTGGTTCCGTATATTGGGAATGTACAGGGGTGACAGTTGAATTTATTATTTGATAAGCATTTTATTATGTTTATTGACTTATTTAAGGAGGGTTGGAGTCGTTTGATGTCTGATTGCCATTTATATCTGGAGTTTACTGTTAGGTCCAAGATCATAAGTTTTTTGACCTCATTTATTACCGCTGTGTTGGTTGACATTGTGCAAATGCAATTGTGTTTCCGAAATATATGTAGTTGCTTACTATTAGTAATAGCCAGAGATGCACCTGAGATAGTGTACCATGCATCTACATATGTCTATAAATAATCGGTCGAGGTTTATATTGAGTTTTTTTTGCTTTCTTAGGTCTATTAGTATATTGAAGTCGTCCGCATAGGCTACGAATTTTATTTCTTTGTGGGCATCTATTTTATCTGCTATGCTATTGAAGGCATTTAGTAATAAAATAAATGAAAGTGGTGATCCTTGTGGGATTCCATTGAGCAAAGGGTATAAGTTTGAGTATTTGCCGTTTGTTTTCACTCTAATTTTCCCGTTTGTCATAAAGCTTTTGGTGTAAGTGAGAAAGTGTCTTTTAGCGGAAGGGGCCTTGTCAACTAGAGCGTCTACAAAGAGTAGGCAGTCTGTAACAAACTTTCCTTTTTTGCAGCCTACTTGGTGCCTGTTAAGTATTTTGTTAGATATGACAAACCACCACAGTCTTTTGCCTATTATTTTGTCTAAAATTTTGGAGAGGCATGGGATTAAGGCTATTGGTGTTTATGAGAATATATTTTCTTTTTCTTGTTTAGTTTTGTATATTGGAGCTATTGTTCTGATCTTGTATGTTTGTGGTATGTAATTGTCTAATATTTTATTAAAATGTGAAAATATACAGGAATTTACTGAGTTTGAAGTGTGTTGTATCATTGCATAGTTTACTTTGTCAAAGCCTGGCTTATGTCCTTTCAGTTTGTTGAGGGCTGAGCTAAATTCTAAGGGGCTGATCTTGTTTCGCATGAAGTCTGCTTTTTTGTCTGGTATGCTACTGTAATAGGTTGTGTTTTGTGATTCTTGATTGGCTGTTAGAAACTGTGGTAAAAATTTGCTATCTTGCGACATAAGTTGAATCTGTTATAATATTATTTGAGATGTTGTCTTTTATACAGTGTATTGCTGTGTTTTTGTGAAGACCGCCAAATTATCTTATTTTTTACCATAGTGAGTTTTCATTGGGAGAAATGTTTGAGGTGATAATTTTTTCTGCGTTTTGGATAATTATTTTGTTAATGTTGCCGATTAGTGTGGGAGTGCTGGAATTCATAAGTGTTGTTTTTAGGTCGGATCGTGTGAATTTTTTATTGGGTAGGATATATGTTGATATTAGGTAAAATTTTTGTGTTGAGTGGCTTTCTATGCCTATTGCTTCTACATTATTGCCTAAGAGTAATGGTTTGTACTGTACTGATTTGTGTATAAGGATGGCCACGACTCCTTTGGCAGTGGGGGCGCTTGTTGATTTTGCTTCGTAGTTTACGAGTATTGGAAAAATTGTTGAGTGGTAAAAGTGAGTTTCTTGAATGGATATCATTTTTGAGCTATGTAGTTTTATTAGGATAAAAAGTTATTTATAACTATTTAGGCATCCATTCATATTCAATTGCATTATTGTAGGGGCCATGTTTTTTAATTTTATTTTATTTTTTTTTATTTGTTTTTTAATTGTGATGTAATAATTGCTTAGTTGTTTATTTATTTATTTGTTTGTTGGATTGTTAATATATTTATTTGTTATTCGAAGTCGTTGTTGTTTAGCTTAAGACTAGGTTTGTCTTTTGAAAAGAGTATTGATTTTAGTTAATCTGTACTTTGAACTGTATATGATTTTTCTTACTGATGGGTGTGCTGTTGATTTCCATGTCTTTAGGTTCAAGATGGGATTAATATTGTTGAGTTATTGATTTGGTTGTGTATGTGTTTGGGTTGGTTTGCTGGATGTAGATGCGTTGTATTGGATATTGTTTCGTGTTGTGTGAGATGTGTGGTGTTTGAGTATTTGACGGATGTTTGTTGACTGCTGGGTCTGCAAGCGTTTTGGCATAGCTGTTTCTTGATTGTTGCCCGTGTCGTGTAAAATATATGTTGAGTGCAGTTTTGTGGTCAATTCTTTTGGTGATATTTATTGCAGTTAGTTCCTGATGTTTTTGGAATGTTGGCTTTTTGATTTCGATCGAGTAGGCTGTGGTGGTGGTCGATGTTTTGATTGTTTGAGCAGTTTATGCAGTTTTTAGCATTTTTGCATAATTCACCTTCATTTGAATGCTTGGTTTCTGAACAATTGTTGCATGTTTCTGTGCTTTTGCATGCCGGCGTTGGGTGTCCAACATTGTAGTGGGAGTGAGATATATAGGCGTACAGGGATACTTTCGTATCCAATTCTCAATGATTCTGGTAGTTATTATATTGCGAACGTTATTGTGATTAAATTAGTTTATACAAGGGTTGTGGACTTGTATTCGGTATTAGTGTTGTTCGATGTTTCATGACTTTGTTGTTTCTTCATAATTTTTCTGATTTCTATAACGTTGTAAGTTTTTAGTTCTTCCAGTGTTTTCGTTTTACTTATGTTTCGTAGTTCGTTGCAGTATACAACTGCTTCTGTGAAGTTCAATGATTTGTGCTCAGATGCTCACTAATTTTAGTTAGTTCAAGTAATTTCATGGCTTGAAGCTTACTTTTAGTTTTGAGCAATAGTGCGCCGACTTTAATTTTTTCGACTTCCCCATTGCATTGCATTGTGATACATTTGCGAAAAATTTGTTGTCGTTTCGTTTTATTATTGTCTGTTTTGGTTGAAGCAACTTTATGTTGGCATTGTAGCTGTATTTGTCTGGTGGTTCGTGCATGTTGATTTAGTCTGGGTTAAAGCCCAAGTAACTGTTAATGCTGTCTGATTGTTTTTGTACTTTCTTTTTTTTAGATTTGTTTTGGGTTTGTTGTTGTTTGTAGCGATTTGCTGATACATTTTGCGCGGAGCAAAATATTCGTTTGTTGTAACACGTCTTGTCTCCAGTCAGGTTGAAGTGGCACTGAATTATTTTAATATTTCCTTTCTATTCAATATATTCAATAAGGGCACAATGAAATTTGAGAAGGTAAATAGAACAGAGATACATATGTTCGTTATATTAATATCACCGGACACAATAACAAAACTATCACGATCTAGTCGCTAAAAAGCAAGCAACGCACTTTACTTAGCTGCTGCGCTTGGGCGGCTTTCTATAACTTACTAAATAGCTGATCAATTCAATGAGTCGTCGTGGCATGCAGACGTAATTTTTCTTCTGCTCCGGGAAAAAATTCTGAAACAGTGAAAGCAGTGAGTGACTCGATCAACAAATTTTGTATATCGCGAAAAGATGCTTAGTGCGATGAAATCAATCTAAATAAATAATTATTTGATAATAAAATAAATTCATAAATAAAATAAAAAAATAAACGTCGGCTAAGACGATGAACGAAAACGACAAGCTTAGTCAGCAGCAATGTGATCAAGACGAGCGTCCGCTCTCTTTGTAACGGAATAAAGCGTACTTCTGTTATCGCCGCGCCAATCGAAAATAGTAATGCAAACTCAGATCGGTTGCGGTCAATCAACCCCAGCCCGACGAATGAACTCTTGTACAGAGCGAGCGAGAGAGCTGGCCAAAGGGACCTGCGCTTAGCTACAGTGAGTAGCACAGCAATCTCTTTAACTACCCCAACTAAAACTACAACAAAAACTGCAACGGTATCGGTATTGACGGCAAAACGCGCCAACTATGAGCTATCGATCAATTCAAATCAAACCAAAACTATTGCATCGACCACCGCTGAGTCAGTTAAACAAAACAAAATCAATAAATACTCTTGGTCTACCGTGCAGATTGGAATGGATCGCTATATTCAAGTTAAAATAAAGTTGAGCGCCCTAAGCTCTAAATCAAAAAGTAGCCGTGGTATTTCCAGCCTAGAAAGGCTCTCGCTACAAGAGAAAGGATTTAGCTCTAAGACAGTGTTCAACATCTTACACAAGGATAGGGAGGAACCACTCTTTAAGGTACAAATTTGAACCAGAAAGCAAGTCCTTAAAGATAAACGAAGTGCTCCCAATAAACAAACTTCAGTACGTACTGCACCGTAGAATAACAGTAGAAGACCCACATAGACGCAAAGGCCCGGTTCAATGTATTAATTGTCAAGAATATCGCTAAACGATCGTATTGTACAGTTCGCACGGAGTGTGTAGTGTGCAGAGACAACAAATACACAACAGTACCAACCACCGGACAAGCAACAAAGCAATGTTACATAACTTGCAGCAAACTCTTATGGTGTTCATGTCATTTATGCGGACAACTATGTAAGATTTAATGCGAAACCTAAATCTTCTGATACAAATGCTGGTGTCACAATAATCAAAATAATCAATGGTTTCCCTAAGTATAGCTCAATTCCTACTCGAAAAACACGTAATGCTACTTTCAGAAACACACCTTACAAACAAATATAATTTTAAAATACGAAGCTACTAATTCTACGGAACAAATTCTCATTGGGAACCGTGTCAAGCACCTCTGGCATAAAAAAGTTTGCTGAAAACTATCACAACATCACATCTATAAACATATAATTAGATAGTCTCAACCAACTTACTCTAACCCCCGTATACTGCCCCCTTGCTTCTTCATAACTGAACGTAAGTTTATGCAGTTTTTTAACACAGCAGGAGACTATAATGCCAAGTACACACAGGGGAAAGCAGCTTTAAGCCGCAATTAAATTAATTAAAATTAAATAACAACAAGCTCGACCATGTCGCTGCAGGTAGACCAACATACTGGTTAACAGACCCCAAGAAACTACTCGATCTAATTGACTTTGCAATTACTAAAAATATTCCCCAAAATCTCGTAAGCGCTGAAGTTAACATCGACAACTTTGTTAATGCACTGGAGATCGTCTTAGTCACCGCAGCTCACATTTCAACACCAAACTACATAAGCACATCCCCAAAAGAAGTCAAATCTGCATGTTAAACCGCTCGTCCTTGACGCTTTCATCGAGAATGGCAGTACTACAGATCGCCGTCTGCACGGCAAAGGTTGAAAGACGCCACACGTAAACTTTCTAAAGCCTTAAAGCAAGCTGCTACATAGAACAATTATCAACTTTTCTACAAAACACTCACTATGGAGAGCTCACCAACAAAATCCGTGTTGACTTACGGAGTCCCGCAGCCGGCTTTTAAGGCTCACCTTAGAAATGTTTTCAAACCAAGTCCTGGCACCAATGCGTTTTTACTACCGACTTTAACAAATGACTCCGATCTCCAACATGAGCCAATCGGGTTTTGCCCAAACGAAATATTTAATATTATCAAAAAGCAACTGAGCCCGAAAAACTGAGCCCGTCGTTATGACCTACCAACCCGGCGACAGACTCTAGGGTCATTCAACCACATCACAGTCCAAATAAACTGTTAGTTAATATTAAGTTACCATATTTGCATTCTTATTTTAGTCTCATTATAAAGAGAAGATTTACTAAATAGAAGCCAAGTATACTAAAGTAAAGAGCTTATAAACTAAAAGCATAATCACACTAAGCGGCATAAAATACTGTATTTACCAAACACCTAGTGATACCAAATAATATAGGCAAGGACACTGAAATTCCTCATAAAGGAAAATAGCATTACCACTGCCCCTGACACGCAAGCCAACACTTTTTCTCAAAAAGAGTAAGAATTAAAGGCTACTTAGAGCAACAGATTAGCGAGCTATCGAACTCATTGAAAGCTTCACTTATAACCGTGTCAGAAATTAAATCATATGCGGACATTGCAATTCCAGTGTGAAGAGCCTTTAGATGCAGTTAAGTACCTGACTGAGTTTACAGGAGCACAAGAAGCGTAAGTTTTATGGCGGCAAGCCACGCATGCAGACTTTAAGACTTTCCACCCATATAATTGTAGCTCTTTCCACTATCAGGCAAGCTGAACACCTGAAAAAGCATAGAACGGAGATACGCAAAATATACCGATACGGTCGATAGTGCAAAGGCCCAAATGGTGGATAATCAGGAATAATTACGACTTCAATGCTATTAATTTTATCGGAAGACGGGCCAAATTACCTATCTCTAAAAGTTCGTTTGCCATTAAGTTCACTGTGAAGAAGGATAAAAGCGGCTTTTTAATTTGGTAAAGGTGAACCTATATGAATTAATATTACATGTACTTGGAATGTCTGCAGACAAGTGCTTGGAATATTGAGCATAACAGTATATAAACTTTTACTAATATTTCATAATGGTGAGAGTATTGAAGAAATTTGGAAGTTGACACAGGATGGATAAATAATTTTGTTGGGTACGAAACTAAAAAACCAACGGACTATTTTACTGTCTTTTTTGATAATAATTAAAAAGATCTGCCTAGAAACCAATTGATCTGCTCTGCAATATGAGGTATTGAGCTTAAGTGTAATGCAAGTGAGATTATTGGCACTTTACTCTACCTAGGAGCAGAAATATTACAACTATGAGAATGGAATGGAAAAACCCTTTTCAAACTGTCGGATTTTTCAAATTTTTTACAATGAAATAGATCAAGCCAAATTTTTATAAATGACAACGCAAAGCAACCCCAAAAAGGAGATACGAATTGCGATAAAGTATATTAGCTTAAGAAATATTCCAAGAGAAACAACAGAGCATAGATGAACACATGATATCTTATAATTTAGTCAAGAGGTTGGTATGCACTTATCTAAAATTCAGTACAGGTAAAAAGTTGCACAAGCCACTCATAAACTTTCAGCTATATGTCGAAAATAAGCCGCTCAGCACCCATTCAATTGATTTTAGTCGTAAAAGGGGTCGTCCAGCTCGAGGACTAAATTTAAATCTCCTCAATCATCGCAACTATCTTTTGGGCAAGACTCACATTATTTTAGGAAACTTCATCAAGTTCAAAAATAATTAAAATTTCTTGTATTAAAGCACCCTCAAAATATTTTACCGAAAATTTATTGACACGCCACGGTTAGCTAAGCGGAACTATTTATTTGTATAGGTGTGTCGTACATAATTCCAAATCAATCTTGCTTAGAGCTGAATTCGCATTAAGGTTAAGCACGAGGTAGGTGCTGGGTTCGTCGTCTGTTATCCGCGATTACAAGGGTTGGTCCATCCAGAGAAAATCGTTATATATATCGATATATCGATAACGAAAGCTGATCAGCTATGTTACGCTTCTGATCAGCTGCGTTACGCTGCTTATCAGCTATGTTAACCGCTCAGTTGTGTTAACGCTTTTCGTTACATTGCCTTCCTCCGAGACTCGAAGCTCCTGGCCGGCTGCGCCAGAATCAACGACAAGTCGAACGAGTTGTCTCTGTAAAAAGACAAAACAATATAAGCTTTGTACAAATAGACTGTTCAGTTGATACGTCGCTTTTGTGGGAGGCGTGGCCATCCCACGGTAAACATGCTTCTTGGCTGTTGGAACGCTGCTCGCAGTTCCAGGTCGAGATAGCGGACGGTTCTGGACCTTTTCTCCTGGCAGCAACACAGGGCAGCGACGAGGCTGTTGCTGGATCAATCCCTGGTTTCTGAGCAATTGCGCGGGAAGGCGGCCAGTCAAATGGGACGGTTTTAACTTTTGAGGAAGAAGACTTAAGTCCGGCAATATCTTGTTTAAGGCGGCAGGCCCTTTGCGTGGTTCTCCGGTATGTTGCGGGGCATTGACACGACGTTTGTGGTACCGTGCTGGGATTGGAAGTGGGTCGGATGTCGTTTCCTAAGAGCCGGCGGTGGCAGTGGGTGGCTTTTGGGGCACTTGTCAAGAATTGCTAACTTACGCCCCGAGAGCTGCCTAGATCTAGTTTCCGCCTGAGTCGCGTAGGCCGACGGATGGCTTACTGGTTTTGCGGAGCTTTGGCGAGAGTGTCGGCTATTCCCCCTTGAGAAGTCTGTCGGCATCGTGAAAGGCACCGCAGTGACGTTTAACGCTGCACCAGTGGGCGTCCGTCTACATTGTGCTTGCAAACGAGCTGACTTGTCGAGCGCCTCCATGAGTGTGCTCGGCTTGCTTGCGATGATCAACACTTGGAAAGTTCTTTCGCGAATGCAGTCAACAAATCGCTGTACCATAATGCTCTTTTTCGGCTGGCGGCAATTCGCACAACACGACTCGGCCCAGACATTCCAAGACCTTCGCCAAAGCCGTTTAACATGGTGCGTTCAAACGAAGTCCACATTTGTTGTAAGTGCTGTTCGAACTGGTGCTCTGTCCAGCTGCGCTATACGTCGATGCAGAGTTATCCCGCGCATGCAATTGGTCTGCCAACGTGTTCGCCAGCTTCTGCTGCGCTTCCAGGAGTCTTGTAAAGAGTACTTCTTGTTGCGACGCAGTCTCTGTTACTGTCTGGCGTTAGCGAGATGATTCTTTGGGCATTGTGGGCTTTTCAATCACACTTTCTCAATACCCCACTCCCGACATCAATGTATCATAATTTTAGTGTCTAGCCACGGTTAGGCGTTAGCGTTTGCATATCTCGACATTTATTTATTTGTTTATTTCAAAGCGTTTGACTTTGCGAGTGTCAACTCATGTAATTAAAAGAATATAAACTATATAAGATTAATTGCCAAAAGCCTAAAGAATATATAAATCTTTCTAATAACATTACCGACACGATGGGGGTATTTTATTTGCCAGTCCGACCAGCTATGCCCCTGTTCACAGCAAGTTTTGTCAGTGATGTAATAGAACGTACAGCCAAAATGGATAGGAGTAGTTAAAAAGAAACGTCTATACTAATATAAGTCTTAAGCTAAATCTTATAATAAAAAAATTAACATATGAAAGTGAAAATTATAGTTTAGGTTAGATATAAAGAGAAAGATTTAGAAATACATGGCAAAATACTGATCCGCTGGGGTGAATATTTAGCCAGTCCGGCAAGCTATGACCCTTCTCATAGCTAAGAGTGATCATTGATTTGCCGAAGATATGCTGAAACCAAAGATTTTATTGAGGGAAGAGAGATTTCAGAGGAGAATACGTGATGAACGTGATACGTACGATGGTAAACTAAGATTCCGGGAAGGTCATCAATAATGCAAAAAGCAATGGTCCAAGATGGCTACCCTTAGGTACTTCAAAAGAGACTTGAACCAGCTTTGAGGCATGGGATCCTAATAAGACTCTTTGGGTTCTACCCTTTAAATAGGAAGAAATCCAGGAGAGAAGTAAGGGAGGAAACCCAATATGGTTGAGCTTTGAAATTAAAATATTATGGTTGACAGAGTCAAAAGCTTTACTGAAGTCAGTATAAATGACATCAGTTTGCTTTTCTGATAAGAAACCATCCTTAACTAATGAGGTAATTCTAACAAATTGGTCATAGTGCACCGACTCTTAAGAAAACCATTCTGAGCAGGGAAAATTAGGGACTTGCAGAGAACCTGCAGGGAATTAGTAATTATTTTTTTAGTTAAGAGTTGGAAAGACAGCTGATTCAAAAGAAAGATTAAAAAGTTTAGCAGTCTACAAGTAATCCATTGTGATAAAGAAAAATGTGTCAAGGGCTATTTGGAATACAGACATCTAAGAGTGAGTTCAAAGTTTTATAAAAAAAGTTAACAGCAATACTTATTTGATTTGCATTCACATAAAGTAACCTCTGACGTAGATTGATACATATCTTCGGGGACAGACAGAGGGGATGTCCTAGAGACATTTACATTAAGGTGATCGTTGATAAAGATAAGATCAAGATTTCTATTAGACAGATTAGAAATCGAATTAATCTGAAACAACGAAAGG
>SCDZ01000941.1:0-18428 GCA_004143845.1 Drosophila lacertosa | reverse complement strand
TATATATATATATATATATATATATATATGCTTATATTTTTCTATATTTTCCCCTTCCACTCTTCTAAATGTTGATGCTTATTTTAGATTATGCGAATTTGATTGATTTTATGCCAACTTTTTTATAAACAACCAAGGCACCAACAATTAGAAACAATAGAGCATAAACGTAAACGTTGTCACAGGTAAAAACTTGTACATCATCAATCACAAGATTACAAATTTTAGTGCGAACGTTGCACTCATGGCTAAGTTATTATAATTTGTTATTGCACACGACGTGACGGATTTTTATATTTTTATTGTTATGAGTATAATTCCCAATGTCATTTACTAAATAGACGCATACGCTGCATATTCAGCAACTAACAAATTGTTAACAGCTGCACATTATGGCAACATGAGCTATATATTGCAGCATATTATTGGCGCAGGCATTAGATAAAGCCTGATAAGGGAAGTAATGAATATTGAAAACGAAGGGCTGGACACTAATTACTGAGAGAAATTTGCTGTAATTTATTAACATGCTGCCGTTGAATACCGTTCTTTTCTGCCAGCTATTATCCGTTATGGACTGACAGGTAAAATCAATGACATCATTACGCGTAACACTGGGCAAATAAAGTGAGAAGGTTCTAGTCGGGATTGCCTGTAAGGAAGATACCCTGAAACCAACTGTTGTTACAATCATGACATGCTCTATCAATGATCTTACACAACTTGCATACCAAATTCGGAGTGCCATTTTCATATATTAAAAATAAATACATTTTTAAGAACCACTTTTGTGAAACAAAGATGGATGGGCTTGCTCTTAGATTGTAAGGTCGTTTTAAACTCCATATAGGATAGCCGATAAGTCAGCTGCAAGTCAAATGTTTGTAATGATAGTTACAAATTAATCTATATATTCTAATCTATAATTTTATTATTAATTAATCTTTTCACGCATTCTGTGAGGAATATATTAAATTGTGCCCCAAAACATGACCATATTTGCCGAGAGAGTGAGAATCTTTTAAGAATCTTTTAAAGATGAGCCTTTTACTAAATGTAATCGATCGATAAAAGTGCTGCCCATAAAGAATACTTCCTAATGGAATCGCAAATCACTCTGTGGAAATAACAAATGCTCCTCAATGCTTCGGCAACAAAACCTCAATGAACATATCCTGCAATTCAAGTCAATCGTAAAAGACTCTTCAACAACATTGTAGTATATAAGTGTGGGGTAAAGTCTATCAAAAAGTATAAACAACAGAGCTAACAAGTAAATACTTTAAGCGCAATATTTAAAAAGTGAAAAAAGATTCTTACGTCCCCCTAAGTAAACTTAATTTTAATCTCTTAACTGTTTATATAACAATAGCCTACTTATGACAAAGATATGCTTTGTCTGTCTTAAGATGTCAGCACTACCCATCTTATACAACATCTCTATTTGTTTTTATACTCTTTAAAATCTGCGTTCACATTTAAACGAAATCAACTTCATAACAGGTTTGTGCAAATATAAGCAAACTTTTCTCCAATACAATACTTGGAACCTGCTTAGCAAATTTGTTTAATATATTAATATCTCTATAATGGCGTTTGTTTGTGGGTGTGGATGCGTGAATGAAAGAAAAATTATGTGATTGTATCGAGAGCTTTGTTCTGGGTATCTCCTAGCCAGGCTGCTACTGCTCTTGTTCTACGTACAGCACAGTTTTTGTACATACTATCTGTCTTATCTTGAGCTTTAGCTTTCCCTATTTTCGTTCTTCTTTTTATGTCCACTTTATGCTTTCGACCTCAATTTATAACTTTTACCCCCGTTCTCCACAACGATACTCCGTGTTGCAAAAGCATTGCATATTAAAGCAGGCTGAAGCTTCTCAACACGTAGATCTATCCTCGATATTGCCGATTTGCCCTTGTTGTTGTTAAACCCTTATATATATCCTAGCCCAAACTTCACAAAGGAAACTCGCCCGCTCATTTCTTGACTGTTGATGGGCCTCTTTGTCTCTTGGCTTTCCTTACAGCCTTTGAATGCAGCTTATATTTCCTTTGAATCGCTATTGTTAGCGATTCGATTCCAACTAGCTCCTTAATTTTGTTATCCCAAATCCAACCCTATTTAACTGCTTAAGCCTAAGTCTTAGCTTAAACCCAATCTTCACTCCTTAGTATTTAAATTTCTTTATTTAAGAGAGGGTAACATTTAAAAAATTAATAGACTTGTTCTTCGTAAGGAGAAGTATGTTTCATTAAAAAATTAACGTTTTCAGCTTTTGTAATATTAGCATTTTTTGGAATATATGATATGAATGCTTATTTGATATATTTAGCATTTGAACAAAACCAATATACCATTTTTACCCATTTTCTTGTGTGCAGGGCTTATTCGCTTGTCATCTTCAGTTTTCTCCTTGCAAGCTTTCGAAATCATTGAAAAAAAAGCTGAACTTATCTTTGGATGAAAACATTCCGTAACCAAATCAAACTTTTTATATCCGAAGTAGATTGATGGGTAAAGGTTTACTATTGGGTAAAAAGGGTAATATTTCTTTATGCAAATTTAGGAACTTGACCATATATTCTATATATTCTTGATTTGTAATTTTACTGTGATTAAGAGAGTTATGAATAATTTGCAAAGTCCAATAACACAGCACTAGTAACGAAAGTTAGAATAATCTTTTTAATTCCAATTAATTCCTAAAAACCAAATAAAGAGACTTTATCTCGAAAATAGCAATAAGCGCGACCAATTAAATATGGGTCAATAAATACTCTGCGCTATGTTTTTTATTCAGTTGATTCTTTACGCGATACTGACTAATATTTCTTTAAAATTAATTTCTTATATTGTAGTTTAACTCATTAAAAAAGATAGGGTGGCATAAGGTCGTTTTTGTCGCATATTTCGATCAGATTAAATCACAGAATCATAAATAAAATTGTAACTGTCCATCTTGCCTTTCCTTATCCACCTAGGATCTGGGACTGACGCATTAATTAAATTAAAAGAAAAAACGAATATATGTATATAAGTTAACGTGAACAGTCAACGGAAAGCTAATTTGAATTAACATTCAATGGGCCTTTATTATACCCATTTTTTCATTTTAATCGAGACATACATTGCAGTATTTCTCCTGTTACTTATAATTGAATTATTAAAAAGAAGTCCCATTATATATACAATTAAAAATAAATGCTTTTTATTTGAAAGTACGAGGATCCAAGTATCTGCCCCTTTGCCTACCGAAAGAACTTACCTCTGCCGGGAACGTGTAGCCCTCTACACTGTGCTCGGAGCCAAATTGATCGTTGAGTCCGTAGTGTATGTGAATCTCATGGAAACGATAGCGATAGGAAAAGGGACCTCCAGATATATTAACTGGCGTTTGCATTCCGTCATAGTTAGCCACCGTATCATTGCCCGCCGTAAATATTACACTATGACCAGTGTTGCTTATAATTCCGCTTATCTGTAGATTATAGAAAATTATGTTATTATTGTGTGAAGTTATCTTTAAATTGCTTTTTGGGCCTGGTTAACAGACGTCTATAATGTAAACTGCACAAGCTGAATTTTCTTCATAAACAGCAAGAACAATAATATACGGGCTTAACTTAATGTGTGCATTAAATAGCTGTTGTTTTTTTTGGAAAACATAAATAGTATCAAACTATTTCTGCTGTAAAAATAAATTACCTCTTAATATAATAAATGATTTATGAATTATGCTCGAGAAGGTTGTGCGCAAATACTTTATTTTAATTTTGTTTTTTCAACTACCCTCATATCTCAATATAGTAATATATAGTAAGAAGTAGGAGTGGTCAAGTCGACGGATCTTGATTATTAAAGAGAACCTAAAACCTTTTTAAAAACATAAATACTAACGGCGTGGATTACACTCAGAAAAGCATCCAGTAGAAAAAAACATGACGGTTTTGACAGACAGACATCTTCATAGGCTCCATGCCGTTGGGGCATTCCGTCGAAAATATTATAATTTTTCCTCTTACAGCTCAATATATGAATAACCTAATATCAAACGGACAGTTGTATAAATGAAAATAAACGTGTTGCTGTCAAATTGAGCATTTGGCGTTTCCTTTTTCGTCTAGTTCACGAAATAAAAAAAAAATGGATTTGTATTTGTTTTGAAATCCCGCAATTTACAACAAAAAATTTCATCGATTCTGCATTTTATACGTTAAATTTATTTTTTTTATTGAGCAGCAAGCGAGTTAGACAGAAGATGTGACTTGTGGCTTTGCGTTTAAATGTGTTTGCATAAATAATGGTGTTGAAAGCCCTGAAATTAAAACCGCTTGCATGTAAGGATCGAACATTTGTTTTTAATTACATTTTTTAGAAATAATGCAAAGATTTAACACTATAACAAATATTGGACGCGACTGCATCGTTCTTATATGTCTTTTTATGGTCTTGTTCTACCTTCTGTAGGTAATATATGTAAATCTTCATGCTTCTAGCATTTGTAGTCGCTGTACAGGATGGAGAGACGGACAGGGCTAAGTTAACATAGCATAGGACAAGAAATATATACTTTATGCTCCTGTCTGCCTTTTACATACATTTACATACTACCTATTTCCTACTGAACGAGCCAATCACTGCAAGACGCAGACATAATTTGCAACATACCTTAAAATTGTTGCAACTACATTGATAATGCAACAGCTTCGCGTTTTCAATGACTTTAAATCTAACAGCGTTACAATATTGGAACAGGAACAAATAATTTGAGAGGATCTAGGCGTAAGCTGACAAATGCGCATATAAGTTTTTTGATTTCGGCAACAATAAGCCAGCGACAAAAGCAAAGTGGCTGCAATATTCGCAAATGGTTTATCGTCGTCACCGAAAACTCTGATGGCTCAAATGCATCGGGCTTAGAAGAGCAACTAGCGAACTTAGAACACTTTCGAATTGCGAGTGGGTTAAAATGGCCAAACTTAAAAATACTAAACGGAATCTGTCGGCGGATAAAACATGACAACTGCTACCTGGAAACAGCCATGACGTCTCAACGACTCACCCAACAACAACACGGGTGGAGTGCACAAGAAGTAAACAATTTGTACGATGCACAAAACCGTTGATGTCAACAGCACGCTAAGTAAAATCAGTACGAGAAATATTTGACTTCAAAAAATTCAAATAAAGAGTCCAAAAATTTGCAAACCTGAACTTAGCGAAGAATAACTAGTTTAAAATTACCAGCATATTGTTTTGGCTACAACAAGCCAAAAAGACTTGCACCAAAAAATTAAGAACGTTGGATTCTTACATGATCGACAGATTTGTACACGTTTACATTATAATAATCCTTAAATGCTCCCTTGCATTCCTTACAAACAAAAAATATAATAAGCTAAAAATATACGGTTACACAGGAGTTTGGACCATGGTACTCAAATAGTCCAGTAAACCACATAACCCCAGCCCCATGAAGTATACAACTAAACCGATAAAAATTAACATCTTCCATTACTATAATTATATACACTATTGTACGGATTGAGCAATCAATTTATTTACTCAAGAAAACTGTTAATCGGTAAACACTAAAAAAAATTACAAAGAAATAACATCCCACCTCATCCAGATTCCAGCCTCAAGTCCCATCAACAATTGCATGAATGTCTTTTGAATCGCCAATACATTGGCACATGGGTTACATGAGTTCTACAGAAACAGAAAATAAAGTTGGAAATGTAATCGAAATAATAAAGGATCTTACGATCAAGCTAGCTGAGCACCATTTAAACATAGTATATTGGTCATTCCTAGGCAAGCGATATAAATGTATATAAAAGTGAATGGGCAAAGCCGGCTTAGTGTAAAGTGACCCAATAGTGGAATTGGTAGATATTGGCTATCAGAAAAATTATAAAACGTAAGTCAGACAATAAGATACAATTTCGATGTACAAATGAAAGTTTTGGGCACATAATTAGGCAGAAAAATTAAAAACAAAAAACAATTTCAACTGAACAACATATCCCAAAACAACCAATTGAGCCTTATTCTTATCATTGCATTTTAGAACTTATTTTAAGCTATTCATCAAGTTTTGGTTTCTTTTTAAAAATTAAAAAAAAATAATTTATTATTCCCTCCTTAAAAAAGAATACCAGTTATATGCTCCTAGTTAAAGAGGTATTTAAAAGTTGTCAGGTATTCCGTAGATTAATATTTTTTTATTAAAGGTTTCCAAAAAATAATATCTGCCGGTGAATTTCAAATAACTTATTTTTTGGAATCTCTCGTTTAACAGTAGTTTTATTTCAGAAACTAGCTTTCTTTGTCTACAAGTATTGTATTTGACCAATGCATGCAAGCCAACCAGCTGTTAAGTTAATTTATTAATTTATATTTTTAGTAATTATTTTCTTAGTCGTAAGATAAATTCATCTTATTTAAACGGTTGATGATGTTGATATCAAATTTTTGCAGCTGTTTTATATAAACACCTTAATCCTCTAAAACTTGAATAAAAACTATGATAAAATTTTACCCGGTGCTTGTCAATGTGCATGGGACGTAGATTCGGATCGAAAAGTAAACGCTGTGGCTCAAGATTCACTGGTGACTGACGGCGTCCTTTGTTACAGAGTGACCATTCCGGATTAATTAGACCCCAAAAGGCAGGACCTGCAAACAAAAATCATTATAATTACCATAAGATATGTTCAATATCATACATTAAGTAGTTTAAAAATAATTCTAAGGCTGGTAGTCAAAACTGCTCTACTAAGATATGGCTTGAAGTCAGATGTGGTTACTTTTTATTTGTAAGACTACAGAATATTTTGTAGTCTGGCATATCCGACTACAAGGTCTTTTAATTTTATACATATGTTCATGACTTATATATATTATATTATCATATTATCCTGTCATCTAGCATGGAATAGGTCTTAATATTGCATGTCGACATGCCCCACATGCCCAGCAACCATCGACTTGACTACCGAGCGTCGAGAAACGCGTATAAAACTGGGGCATGATGAAATCAACACGTTCTAGAGGCTATATCGACAACCGTTATCAAAAGTTTCAGTCATAGATATGCCACGTACGCACGTTTAAGCGATCGTTGACCTCAACGGAAGAGCATTAGCCAACAAACGGGAAATCAATGGGAACTGGAGGCAACTGCAGCTTAAGTGTATTAAATTGCGGGCTGTAGTCAAGTCAATGAGGCAATTGCCAAACGATTTTAGCAGCCATTAAAAACATCGCTGGCATCAGCGTCTGGAACTACTACGACTACTTCTATACCACTACCATACTTAGTCGCATTCCTCTCGATTACTACGTACATTTGACTTGCTTTTATTTGCCTCGTTTCTTGAGCACATCATGTTACCCCACCGGCACGTTGCACGTTGCAACCCATCCCGACACGAGCCAAGCTCTTTGGCGCATTAGATGCGCTTAAAGCGCGACCAACAAGTAGCTACAGCAGTTCATATTCCCAGTTGCCCCAGCATCCGAGGAACCAATTTCAATCCCAGTGCGAGTAGCAATGCGAAAGGCACTCTCCAGAAGCGGTATCTGCATCGGCGTTCTCTGGCTTGCAGCAACAGCGCTTATGCAAATTTATTTATGCCAAAGAGACACAAAGTTTGCACGGATTTGGTTGCAATTTGTTGACAACACGTGTTACAACATCACTGCCTGGGCCGTCTTACACGATGTGTGCTTATATTAGTACTACTACTACGACTACTACTCAAAAATCAAGCGGAAAAGCTGAGTGCATCACAAGGATTCTTTTACACAAACTTATTAAGTTGCTACCAGCTACGCGGGTTTTGTATTCAAATTTAATAACTATATTAGCAAATATGAACTATACAGTACACAAACTTAAGTAATTTAATTGCCAAATTTATTTTTTAGTGCCTCCCACTTGGAAGCGGAATAAGCGCAAAAATCTATATCTGTAAGTGTACAGCTTAAAAGCTGGACTTAACCGATTTGGCCGGTATTTCATTGATTACCTCCTTTAAAGACCAAGACAAATATAAGCAAGCAGGATGTTGAAGTCGGGCGTGACCGACAGCGTAATGCTCGTTCACAGTATTCTAAGAAAATAATTGTTACCTAAACTTTATTTACTTACAAAATTACAAAACAAGTATGACGCCTTTAGTCGGGAGTGCCCGCAACTCCCGAGAGTCTTTCTTGCATTCACACATACATATGTGCAACCGCTGAGTAGAGGGATGTGTGTGTGATTTTGTCTATCTATTAGTCGCAATCTTTGTATGACAGCCCACAACCCCGTTCAGGGTATCTTCTTGTTGGGCACTCCCAACTAGAAAATTCTTGGATATTTTATTTCACACCATTTCATATTTTACTTAATAAAACTATTGTGTTCCATATTAATAAGTTATAAGGCAACTACAAGTCTTGTTTTTATTTGTTTAAAATGTTACTTTGTACAGAACACAGAACATTTCATTAATACTTACAGGAAGCCTTCAAAATAATTTGGAAAAGTCATACCGCAAGTTTCAACTTTAGTTAAAAACTTACCTGATATGCCATCGTAGGTCCACCACTCCTCCCAGCTAACTGCGTTTAGAACTGTTAAAAAATAGTACAAATAAAAAGAAGTAAAATTTTATGTCAATTGATTTCATATTTTCAGCATAATTTCATAGTAATCTGAATTACACAAAAGTGGGATGAAAACTGAATCAGCAAAATTTAGTGACTCTTTCTCTAGAACTTAGAGAGATAAATACGATAACACATTTATTGATGTCCCCATTTTACTTTTTTAGAAGGTACTTATACATTTTTTTTATGGTGTTAATTATAGAAATGTGCATTTTCAAAATATTTTTCACCTGTTAATTTATTACTTAAGAACTTACAAAACACTGTCAAGTTAAATCTAATAACTAATACTTTCAAACAATGTATAGAAGATGTGTATTTCGCGCAATTTGCAAACTATGAAGGTATCTATTTCAGTGCATTTCAGTTCATTTCCGCCAATTACCAGTAAAAAAGGTGCCTTGTTTTATGATACAAAAAAAGTACATATTTACAAAAAGATATCTCAAAGCAATTATACACAACAGTTGGCTACTAAAGGCAAGATTTGCATTTTATTTTGGGACAATCTCTATTAATTAAATTTTTTCATGGGTAAACCGATTAACATTCAAATTCAAATTATTGTTTGCATTAAACGCACTGAGTGCAACTAAATCTTTTACGAAAATAAATATTGCAATTTTACCCCAACTCTTATACTCTCTAAGATAAAAATGAACTAAAACCGTAAGGACATAATATATGCTTACATCCGCTCCTCTAAATTAGCATGATTACCCCGCACTAGCCGGATTAGTGTTCATGTATATTATCGTGTAATTATCTTGTGGGTCCACCTACTCCGTCGGACTACGAAGTTTTGCTTTTGAACTTGCGGGGCTTAAAAGGATTCTCGGTGGGTATAAAATATTTTTACACATAACTATTGGACCCAATTACAATATTGTACGACTCAAAATAGTCTTGAAGCCATTTAGCTTGCTGGGCTTTTAATTTTTCATAGTCATTTTACTTTTATCGTTTGCGTGTTTTTACATTCATTGACAAGTTTAACTTTTGGTACCCCAACTCAGCCGCTGCATTTGCTTTTGCCTTAGGCTAAGCACTTTGTTATTTTGACAACCGACAAAAAACGGACCAAAGCTATCGCCTCCAGCTCCCCCACAACTCGTGCTGGGATTTGTGTTGAAGTCGTAAAATGCTGATTCATTGAAAAAAGCTGCTCATTTCAAGCCAGCGTTGCACAAAGTGCACTGTTAAGTGTCATGTAGGTCTTTAGTCTTGAAGCCGGGTTTTTAACGCGGTCATTAAGTTAGGTGTATCCCGCACATTACGTATTTTTTTTTGCAGAAGGCACTCTAATTTTGTTAAAAAATGAGTCTAGCGATTTTGTACGTAAAAATTTAATAATTCAGCTTTATTTATCAGCTATAGCTGTCATAAGCCATGGAAAAAGGATGAAAAAAAACTAATAATTGTTTTGCACTTATTTAACTGGCGGAAGAAAATATTTATGTGCTAATTATTGCCATATGACCATATGCCAAAAGCATTCGTAACAAAAATGACGATTAATGTGGCTTTCTGCGCGGCAACCGTGCCATAGACATTTGCTTAGTCTCTGAAACTTGGCTCAAAAACAACACTTCCTTTAATGTGTGTAACTATTCTTGCTACAGAAATGACCGAACGGATAACAGAGGGGGAGCGGTAGCTATATTTATTAAAAAATTTATTCGCCATTGCTAGCCCTCTTCAAGACGACGCTTATTAAAACAATTGGCTAAAATCTTTTCAATAGAGATGGGACACAGACGTTCATCTATGCATGCTGCATTCTATGGGGTAGAGAAGACTTTAGGAAAAAAACAGATTTTCCTAGCAGACATCCACAAGCTGACAATATGGAACTACATCCTTGGAGGTGACTTAAATTGGAGGCATCAATCATGGGTATGTGTCAGAGTATACTCATGAGGCACTTTGCTCAAAGCCAAAGTAGATCGCAGCAACTTTTATCTTATGTATCCTCCAGAAAGCACATACATTTCTGCAGGCCGTCGGTTGCCCCCATCAACCCTAGATATATTCTTAACTAATTTAACACATCATCTGGCGACGCCTCGAGTAATAAGCGGTCCAAGCTCAGATCACCTCCTAGTACTACAGGAAGTCGCAGGAGAACCGGCTAAACTGGGTAAACTGGGCTAGATTTTCTAAATTTCCCAATGTATCAATACCCTCTTTAGAGTCCAATTGTGTGCGCCACCCGAAAGACATTGAGGAATAAATAAATATCTTTAGCAATACCTTCCGAAGAGCCAAGGATGCAAGCAATTATATGTAGCACCAAAGCTGTTGCTACTGAGTATCCGAAACTTATTTAAAAGCAGAAATGTCCGACGGAGTAACTGGCTTAGGTACAGTCAGCTGTCAAATTTTTTTCTTGTCATTTGTTTTATCACACAAATCTCCATGCAGTTGACAGACTTTCGAAATAAGTCTGTGAACAACGATCTCGCATCACCTGATAAAGGTTCCTCCCCCTTTAGGAAATTATCCAAAATAATCAGGAAGAAGCATAGGAATCTTCCGACCCTAATATTGAGTGAAATTCGTTATGCAACAGATCTTTCAGGCTTAATCACCGTCTAACCGCAAGTCTGAGCAACGTACCAACCGAAACGGAAGTGGAAGCAGCAATATATGCAATGTCGGAAGCTACCGTCACTCCCTAAGCTGACTTCTTGGTAAACTGGAACCTAATCAAAGAACTAGCACCTGTCATCTTACAGGCCCAAAAGTCTCCTGTTGCCAGTTAGCAAAATCCTACGAAAAGTTTTCAAGAACAAACAAACAAAAATCTTCATTTTGGTTTTAGAAGAGAGTTTAAAACAGTGCATCCACTAATAAGAATCAAACAAACGATTAAAAATAACTTTTCTAGGTTAAAATTAACTGGTATGGTCCTTCGGGATATTAAAGGTGCATTTGATTCTGTGTGGCACGAAGGGAAAGCTAGTTCGACAACTGTTAGTATACCTGCAGGATATCCTCAAGGTTCATGCCTGTCGCCAATATTATATAATATTTAAAGTTTTTACTGCAGCTCTCTGCTTAGGGCTTTACTCAACGGATATTACCAGAAACATTCAAATGACATACGATAGAAGCATATTTTTCTTAGTGGAATATACTGGTAAGCCCTCAAAAACGGAAAGACATTTATGTGGCAACATCAGACTAGGAGCGGTGTATCTAGTATCATCAATGACAAAAATTTAAAATTACAAGACCATGTAAGCGTAACTAAGAAAAAACTGGTCCGCATACTCTATTAATTTATTATCTGGAATTCTCTGTTAAGTTTGGAAAACAAAATGTTCCTGTTAAGTTTAATTTTTCAAGCTGTAACATTTGATAGTGCACCAGTGTAGTCAGACATAGCCAAGTGTCACATAAACCAACTAGAATAAAATTTAAAATGATCTTAAATTTCCCCTGGCATCACTCTACTAATAATCTTCACCATCGACCCAAGAATGAATTGGTATCTAATAGACTGTCACTATTTCTCAAATTTTTGTATCAAATGTCAGTACTCCATATACCCTTACATAAGTAATCTAGCTTAGTTAACTAATTAAAGTTTAATTTTAAGTTAGTTTATAAATCACGGGCTTTAATCAATAATTTTCACAAGTTAAATTAATAAAATTCAATAAACCGTATGCCCTTCTAAACTAAACTCTTAACATCAGATATTACTACTCACAAAAACACTGGATTATTATTAATAGTGACAATAAATTTAATTGAATATAAGGGTTTTGAACACCTAAGATTTTCTCGTAGCTTAGTTTTTTGACTAGATTACGCTTTTTTGTTTGATTGCATTTCAACTTAATTCAAATTTTATAAGTATTTAAGACTTTAACGAGATTCCTAACTAGCTTTAAATTGGAGCTTTCGTTCAGGAGAATTGTGCAGACTTCAAATGGCGGAAAATGACTGATGAACAGGACTGACCTGGTATTTGAACACCAATACAATTTCTAAATTTTATTTCTGTTAAACGGTAATGTTTTCATATCATTCGATTAATAAAAATACTTTTATAACTACATCTTGTTGCGAAACATACGACTTATCGGAGCCATTAAATTGTTCAGATAGTACGGCTTTAATTGATTTTGTCGACTCTTCCCTGTAATTAAATTACTTAGTCTTTTAATAATCATTAAGCGAGTTTGCCTTTAGCCGTGCAAAGTCAGCCAATGCTATATGCAAATTACAAATTACAAATAACAAAGTGTGCTGAGTGAAAAGAAATGGGAAATGGGTTGATACACAGACATACAAGTATATGTCGAGTGTGCCATGCCTCAAAAATGCAAACAAGCGAAAGCTTTCAATCATGTAGTTTGGCCGACAGGCAGGTTTCGCGTCTGTTACCACCGCTGGCTTCCTTTTTTCTGCTGGCTTTTATTTCCTCCCTTGGCAAGGACGTCTTCATTCAGCAATGGCTTGATTTATTCTATTGCTACGATATTTCAAGTGACCAGCAGCCAGCTCCGCCACGTTGCTACGTTGGCACACCTTGCTTTTTGATTTTTATTGAGTTTCGGTTTCGTGTAGCTGCATGCCCGGGCCACGCCTTCGCCTTTAACTTTGCTTAGCTACCATTACTACTATTACCACCACTAAACTTTGCCAACGTATTCAGCGCACAATTCATGCCCCACGCCCTTAGAGCCTGTTCTGCCAACTACTTCATCACCATGTCCAAACCCTGGCTGGCTAATGGTAAATGCCATTTCAATTACGTACACAGTACTAAGATTTTATGCTCGTCCGCTCCATTTTTTGCTTTTCTTTTTCGATTAACGCTTTAAGTGCATTTGGACAATGGGAAAACACGTCAGCAACAAGCCACATATACTCTTTGGAATCAAACGGCTGCTTCTCCTTGTGCTTGTGTATGTGCGCGCCCTACCACATTTTTTTTCTCTCATCCCTACTAATGACAAAGTATAAAATAAATGTGCAAAAGCCGACTAACGATACACGTAGAATTGAAAATCAGCTAAAATAATCCGATCAGTTCGTACTCTATGCTGATCTCAAGAATTGTTTTAACTAAGAAACATAAGTCTGACTTTTATATTACAGAGTTAAGTTAAAGTTGTTAAATTAACTAATAAAACACTAATGATTTTTGTTATTTGCAGACGTTAACAAATTTTATTTTGATTGATAATAAAAGGTTGTATAGTATGTATGTACATATGTATAAAGTATACATATGTAAATTAATTGGTATATTTGTATAAACAGATATTAAACAAATTTAACGTAATTTTGAAATTACATCTTCCATTACTTCACTGTATCTTCTGTTTTAATAAGCAAAACGTTTTATGGAAACATTACGCACTAAATTTATTATTGCTTTTACATCAAACTTTTTCGATTCAAAAATTTGCAGTCAGTGAACTTTTCTAAAACGGTAAAATGCGGCCTGAATAAATTTCTACATATATAGAGTTTTGAAAACAACGTAAGGTGGAACGAATCGAATTAAAAACCACTAAGAACTTTGCAGACTGGTTATAACAACTAGCAATTACAATAGCATTGTAAACACGTAAGCCGAAAGAGACCGCCTAGCAGATATTCTGTATTAACAACTATTTCATAACCTCTGCATTCGGTAAGGGGATATTCATTTCATTTTGCGAATGCTTAACGAAAGCATATTGCAGAAACTTTGTTGGCTCTTGTCGTTTTCGTGATGTGCCCAAAACCCATATCAATAAACCGATAGTTATTGATAACAAAATAACAGGCGAAATAAGCTTGATTTACGTATATTCAAGTCTCTAGCACTTGTAGAGTCTGAGAAGCACAGTGGCAATGTGATTACTATAGAGGCGAATTCTAGTCGAAAAATGGAAGTAGGGCGTAAAGTTATCGTTCCTTAATTCCGTTAATTTTTACCATTCATTCAATAATGGGAGATATGCTTTGTGAAAAGCGAAGGAACACAAGGCTGTAGATGTAAATAAAAGGAATAAAGTGACCGTCGTGATTCAAATAAACGGACTACTTTTATTTGTTTGCACATAGAGGTGCCAAAGTGCACAGTACCAGGAAGTTTTGTTTCGTAACCTCTCATAATTTGTAATTAAAAGCGAACTTTTTCGCAGCTAAATCATCTAAAGGTTTAGTTATGCCGCCTTTATGTCGCTACACATGCTGAATTTTGTCATTCTCTCATTATTTTCGCTTATATAGTTTGCTGATTTTTTTCCAAGCCCAACATCGATCCGTGAAATTATCACAAACTTAATTATGTTATTGTATGTAAGATGTACAAATGAGTGTACTTATTTTGATTTGTTAACTTCCAATAAAGTTACATAGGTAATCATATGAAATATAAAAGAGCCGTTAATTCTTTTTTTTCTTTTTTGAACCTCGTTAAATGGAAATCTCGATAAATTGCATTTCCGTGTCTAAATGACTTGACTGAATATTAAAATTCCAGAAAACTGACAAATGTACCGTAATTGTTTAAAAGGAAAGTTCAACAAAAAATATATAGATTGAATTCATTTAAAATGAGTTGTTTAAAAAAAATAGTGTAAATTTAAGATCAACTATACAAGCTCGGACAAGAAAGAATAATAATATTATAATTTAATAATATAATGATAATATAATATAATATAATATAATGACAATAATTATAAAAGCTTTATTTATGTGAATGCGACAAACTATGAGCAAATATTTTTTTTGTTAGAACAAACTTCAAGCAGGAAAATATTTCGTTTTTCTTCAGAGTTAGGTATACCAATACATCCTAAAAATATAGTACATAAATGTAAAATGTACAGCCTTGACAACTGTAAGCCGTTAAGTATAGTCAACACACAAACAAGCCTGATGGTCAAAATATGTCTGGTAAGGCATTGCTGCGGTTTTAAGAGAACTGCCGTTAGCTATATTAACAGCAATTCACCGCAATCGGTCAATGTTTTATAAAGGTAGTATCGCATCGCACTTAAAGAACACAATGTAAAGCAAATTAGCTCTCCACAAAATATTAAGGCACAAATGAAAACTGTTTGATTTTCAATCCAACAAGCTCCCACACAAGTTGTTCTTCTAAAAAGTACCTACAAAGCTAAATGTTCTATTTATATGTTCTGCATGAAAACCACGATATGATATCTAATTTTTTTAGGGTAAAATATAAATTAAAAAACTTCAAAAGCGCCTCTTACACAACAGTGACATCCATATCGTGACAAAAAGATTATATATAGAGATATAAAGATTTAATCCATTAGCTACGAGTATAATCGAAAGTAGTATCAATATGATGAACTTCTTTTGAGTTTAAAATAAGAAAACCTTTAGTTCAAGTTCAATTTAAAGTTTCGAGCCGTTGTACTCCTCGAAAGAGCTGCATCCATAATCAATTCAACTAGTCGTTCTAAGTTAGAGTATTCAATGGTATTTATTTTATTAATATTTTCTACGCGTAACCCGGAGATGTACAGGTACATCTTTTAAGTAGGTAGATACACTTTAGCAACATATCATTGTAATCATATAATTTACACTGTATCACCGTATGATTAAACCTCCTGTCTCTTGTGCATTGGATTGTTACCACTCGACTAGCAAGTGACCGTCGTAACGGTTGAAACAGTGAAAAGCTAAGCGAGTACAATTTGGAATGACATTGCTTTATCCTTCGTTTCGTTCCCACAAATTAGCCAAGAGTTTTAATGATGTTGCTCGGTTTTGATTCTGTATGCCAGTGACCGGATGACCGTATGGCCACAACAACAGGAGCCAAGAGCCACTACAACAATCCCTTACGGCTTTGCAGCTCTCAGCTTCCCAGTTGCCGAGCTGCAAGTCCTGGGCGTCTATGACATGGATAACAGCGTCAAGTGACAGCGCAGTTAATTAGTATAAGTGGAAATGGTGTACAAACGTTAAGCATGCTACATATTGTTGCCTTCTCTGATGCTACTTTCACTCGCTCTCTCTCTCTCTCTCTTTCTCTCCCTTACACAGCTCCCTTTTAAATTTTTGAAGCTTTTGCCCGCCAATCCCAAAAAAACAAAACCTGCAATTCACTTTTTGTGGCCATTTTAAATACGCATTGAGCTTGTTGTCGCTTTGAAATTATCCAGTTTTAAGTTGACCACAAGGAAAGTTCACAAACTAACGAGTCCCACTACAGCCCAGACAATATAGATAGGCTCATTCAATAGGCAAAGTGATTTTCGTTATTTTTAAGTGGGCAATGCTCCAACAGAACAACGCAATACACAGTCTACGTTGCATATACTAAAATTAGGTCAGAGCGACAGCTTATGTATAAATTTATTGAGCATATAAATTAGATCATATTTAGTGTAACGAATAAGGACGATTCGTTTTATCCTAATTTGTTAATAACAATAAGAATCGGCTTAATGACTTGGTAAAGATAGGTTATTTGCAAAAGAGCCAGCTAAATCTGGTCAAATTATAAAAGCCAATTGGCAGCAAGTGCAAGCAATTTTTGCTATCTTAATCTGGTAGACTTTTCTGATAATTGTTTTGGGTTTTCGTCAATTGAGTTTATTTCATATACAGTGGCACACAGCTTATTTCGTTACGAATAAAAATTAAAAGTCGTCACTGTGGCTAAACTATAAATGATATTTAATTAGCAAAAACACTCTCCTTAGGGCAAGGGGGACACATAATACTACGCCATCCAACTCAAATGCACATGGAACCAGCCGCTTTGCATCTCTGAAGCACCTATTGTTGACAATAGGGATGGACAATCTCCAAAATCACCCGCCAAGCCTCCTGCTATATGTGTTCCAATGTCGACAACCCCATTAAGTTGGAAACGACTCTGAACTCCAGCGTTGGTGCTAAAAACTTTGGCATCCACACCTCCAAATTCAATGCATCTACAATATACCCGTCTGAGTTGACGCATTTCGGAAACTGTAAAATATCAACTTCTGCTTTTCCCGGTGCTCATCTTTAACAGCATACTACGTGTGGGATACTTTTCGAGTGCCTGGAAGTCGGCGAGCATAATAATGTTCCAAAAACCTGGATAGTAAACAACAAATGTGGAATCTTTTAACCCTATCAGCCTTGTTCCCTCACTCTTCAAAATAATGGAGAGGTTAATCCATAACCGAATGTTCAATGTGGATGCTGTTACCCGTGCGATCCCCAAATTCTAGTTTGGATTCCGTAGGCAGCACGGCACTCCAGAGCAACTACACAGAGTGGTCAACTTTGCGCTGGAGGCCTTGGTGGAGAAAGAGTATGCGGTGGTTGCTTTCCTGGACATCCAGCAAGCATTTGACAAGGTATGGCACCCTGGACTCCTGTACAAAGCCAAGAAAATACTGACACCACAACTACTTGTGCTTGTTATGAGCTTTTTGGGAGGACGCACTTTTTATGTAGCGACGGATGGGTACAAATCATCTAATAAATCAATAGAAGCGGGTGTTCAACATTGCAGTGTGCTGGGTCCTACGTTATACACAATCTTCTCTACTGATATGCCAACCCACACGTCAATCACAATACTTCCAAAAAGAGAAACACTGATTGCGACTTACGCTGATGACACCGCGATACTCACTAAAGCACCTGCATAATTCTGGCCAAAAATGGACTTCAAGCATATTTGGACGCATTTCAGGAATGGGCAAAGAAATGGAATGTGTGTATCAATGCAGACAAATGGACAAGCCTGACATTTGCAAATCCA
>SCDZ01000940.1:0-19705 GCA_004143845.1 Drosophila lacertosa | reverse complement strand
AGCATAACTCCCGATCACGACGCTCACCCCGGCAACCTGGAACTGGCGAGATACTGGAGGTTAGAACTGATTACTCTGGAGGTTAGGACTGATACCACTACATTTTTTATTATTATTCCAACGATTTTTAATAATTAAAAAACAAAAAAATTAACGAAAAATATTGTCGCAGCTTATTTCAACCACAAATTTTGCAGCTGAGCGAAGATCCGTTATTTTACGATGATTATGGTGAAATATATTTTTGATAAATTTTGAGAGTGGATCTTGCAGAAAGGTGTATTTAGCGAAATGGGACCACGCACTACTATTGAGCATCGAGAACTTGTTCTCAGGCTCTTTAAAGCAAAGGAAAATTGGGGAGATGGTTGTACTAAGTGATTCCACAGTCCAGAGCATCATTTATCGTTTCGTTCGTGAGAACAGAACCCATGATAAGCGTAGAAATGCTCCGAACAAAATTTTTAATTCCACGGACGAGCGCTATATTGTTCGGAAAATCCGGAAAAACCCAAGATTATCAGCTCCAAAACTGGCCAATGATGTTGAGGCAGAGTTGGGCAAGTCATGCCACCCAATTCGTCGCGTGCTTCGGGAGCATGACTTCAATGGCAGAATACCGCTCATGAAGCCTTTTATAAACGACAAGAAGAAGAAGTGTCGCCTTAAGTTTGCCCGGAACCACTTGTATAAGGATAAGGATGCTTTTTGGAGAATAGTTTTATTCTGTGATGAGTCTAAATTTAATATTTTTGGATCAGATGGAGCCTCGTATGTATGGCGAAAACCAAACACCGAACTGGAAACAAAAAATTTAAGGGCTACAGTTGAGCATAGCGGTGGCAACGTAATGGTATGGGCCTGCATGTCAGCAGCCGATGTCGGAAACATACACTTTATTGAGACGACAATGGACAAAACCAATTACCTTGAGATATTGAAGTCCAATTTACTTCAAAGTGCAGGCATAAAGGACGTTTTCATGTTTTATCAAGACAATGACCCAAAGCATACGGCGTGCATTGTGCAGACCTGGCTGATCTGGAATTGTCCGCATGTCATGAAACCGCCAATCCAGTCACCTGATATTAATGTGATTGAGAATTTGTGGTCTATTTTTGCCACAAACGTCCGAAAACGAAAAATTTTAGACAAGTCCAACCTCAAAAACGTATTGCTTGACGAATGGGCCAAAATAACGCGACAAGTGGCCCAAAAGTTGGTCGAATCCATGCCCAAAGAGGTTCAAAATGGTGGTTGACCAAAAAGGTGGTTACACCAAGTATTAATTTATGTAGATTGATAAAAAATTTAGTTTTAATAAAGTAACACATTAATTGGTTGAAATAAGCTGCGGCATTATTTTTCGTTGACTTTTTTGTTTTTTAATTATTAAAAATCGTTGGAATAAAATTTAAAAAAAAAATGAATATAAATTTTGTAATTTAAGTCATTAAACTAACAAGTTGCGTTTAAAATATTTTGATATCTCTTTTAGTTTAGATTTTATAGAGCCTTAAATGTTGTTTAAGGCACTGGTTGAAATAAGGTGTGAGCCACTGTATATTATTTGCCCCTTTCTTATGTTAACTTTGTCATTCTTAAGTTAAGTTTTAAGACCTACATTAACATACAACTATCCATTGCGATTACACCTGCCTGTTTAGCACTAGATTCTAATTACACAACTGACAAAAAATTGTTTTTAAACAGGGGCATAGCTGGCCAGACAGGCAAATAAAATACTCGCATCATATCGGTAATGTTATTAAAAATGTTTATATTTTTTTTAGTCTTTTATAACTTAGATACTTAGATGACACTAATCTTGACTTGTGGCAATTGGAATGCTCATTATAACGAACTTAAGATGAAATTGTGTTCCAGGATGTAAT
This sequence comes from Drosophila lacertosa, assembly GCA_004143845.1. NCBI lineage: Eukaryota > Metazoa > Arthropoda > Insecta > Diptera > Drosophilidae > Drosophila > Drosophila lacertosa. Next base: position 17,810 of record SCDZ01000940.1, on the reverse strand, counting down.
AATCCAAGCAATGCAAGTTTTGAAATAATTTATATTTCGAACAACAGTGTAAGTCTATATATATAGTCTGAATACTTACCCTCTCTTCCTGATTTTAAGAATTTCGATAAGTTATATATTTAAGAACTTCTCCTTTTACTTTAGTTTTAACAATCGCTTTACCGCCCATATGTTATCTAAACCCGAAAAGATACTTAAATGGCATCTTGCGTTTTGCAGAGTCCTGATTTCCTTCCGTTCCCGTTAACTCGTGATATTAAAATGGCAGCATTCGATAGAGGCATTGCCCTCTGATTGGGTTAATGACTGCACTCTCACCGAAATTAATAACGAATCCAGTGTGACCGCTCAGAAATCTGACTTACTGATGTAGGCCCTTAGATTGCATGTGTACATCTGGACACTGTGGTCGCTTGCAGTTAAAGCAGCTGCCCTTTCTGCCTCTAAAGAGTCTCCCGATGACACTAAGGGCGAAAGAGGTTAGTTAAACTAAAAGTGCCCGGGTCCGGTTGGACATAAACACTGCCGACTGCGCCGACCTACAGTCAGACGCCCAGTGCAGTGAATATCGACATTAAAACCGGAGCCGATAGCAACGCTAAAGACAATCCAGAAGGCAGCGCCGGCACTTATGCTACCTTCGTCTGGTAGCTAAAAATTCAACAGACCAGTGCCATACAAAAGTGCAGAAAACTTCAATGGCTTGAATGAACCAACTGCAGCACTGGAAATGGACATTAAACTCATTCCACTGCATTTACACAAGAAGAAAAATAAATCAACTTCTTTGAGTCTTCTGAGAATTAGACTAACAACTGGGTTGCTAGCAAAAGACACTAGTCATGCTGGTCTAATAAAAACAATTCCTACTTTAACGATCTCCAGCAGAGCAGACTATCAGACTACAGAACTCCTCCTGTTGGACTGGCCTTCGGTAGGAAAACAAAAATGCTACCTGTGGCGGAACTCCGGATTCTGATGGCCTATCTCACGGTTCACACAGTTAAGTCCCACCTCCACAAGATGCTCCTATCCTTCGATTCTCCAAGGAGGATAACGGACCACAACGGACCACATAAAGCCTTCGACACGATATCTGCTCACCTTCATAAAGATGGAGAGAATATCCTATCTCCATAGGAAACCCCGTCACTCGAAAGATCGCAGACCTTTCATCATTTTGAGACTCTTTCCCCTAATAATTATAATCTTATCCGAGGTGTTTTAATTATTTAAATCATACCTAGGTTATCCGATTGTTTCGCAGTTACCATTATCGAGTGGCCACGGCGCGGCCAACAATACGACGAAATGACAAACGCCTCTCTTTTCGCTGTGAAAAGCAAAGCCAGAGTGTAATCTTATCATCCATTTGTAGTGGAAACTTAGCTCCAATTAAGTAATTTAGTAGAGTATTTCGTTTTATTCGATTTTGGGGCATAGGCGATATTGGAGCTACGCAGGTGGTGAGCGGCGAGGACAGACATAACTTAACTTTAAATGACGCTTCTCTGCCTAGTACACACATTTCCATAAGATAATTATACATTTATACATGTATTGAATGAATTGCAAAATTGTGTAAAATAAATAATCATGAATTATGTTAGTTGCAGGACATTTTTTATTTTATTTTATAGAAAAATTTAACTTCTTAATAAATACTTTTACTTAATTGAATGCAATTAAATGAAAATGCTTGTTCCGAACAACATAATTGGTGTAAGTTTGATAATCTTTTTGACCAACATAATTAAAAACAATATCATTCTAGTTTTATTGATGCACTTGGGGCACTAGCAATAAACACAATACTGCAGAGTAAGTAGATACATTTGATAATCAAAAGATTTAGCATCAACGATAATTTATTTATATATTTATAACATATTTCGGATATATATATACATAACTTTGAAGACATTTTGATGATTTCGATAACATTTTAAAGTGAGCAAAAAATGTTATCAATGCCATCTTTTTAATGGTAAATATTATTAAATTTAAAAAGTACACTTTTAATAGAAGTCATAAGCAGATATTTAATTAAAATTATATTTTTGAAGTTGAGTATAGAAAAAATACATATTTATTTTTAGATTTAAACAAAAATTCTTTAATACAGTATCAACAAATAATAAGTTATACAAATTAAAATGGCTTTTTTTAAATTTCAATTCTCGCGAATATCTGTAACAGCTTATCAGTAAAGTGTTTGATAAAAAAAATGTAAATAAGATATAACTTAGTTTCAATATATTTATCACTTCGAAATAATATTGCAGCAACCGGTAAATTAAAAAGTTCCGTTTTTTACATTTAAATTTAGTTACTACATATTCAAATTTTTCTGGTTGAATATATTTAGCAAAGTCCAATTTCTTTATGACAAAACTTACCAACAATTCTATTTTTTTGGGAAAGATAGATATTTTAATACGAATTATAAAAAAATAAAAAAAACTATTTCCAGAAATTAGGAAAAGCACCCAAAGGTCTTATTGATTATACAAAAATAATATTATAAACATCCGTTCACACACAATTTAGTTTTTCGCTATGTTCTGCCTGTTAATTAAGTTTCTCAAAGAGTATAATTTTAAATGCTTTCCGCTTTCTTTTAACCGACATTACACAAAAAGAGTTTCATATAATACTTGTGTTTTAAATGGAATTAATTTTTATAATATTTATAAAGCCTGGCTATATATGTAGGTTTATGGCCGACAAATTGAGGCAGCTCCGACCTTATAAACTATTTCCATACAGACTACACCGCAGACACAAGAGCCTTATACCATCGAAAGGTAAATAAGGTATATATTTTACGTCGGAGCATTTAAAACCAGTTATTACGGAAAACGGACTACCCTCAAGGTATAATAGATTCCAAAAATTTTATTGTTAGCAACTGAAATTAATTATTAATTAAATTTAATAATAAATTATAGGTTCTTAACGTTCTAAGACTATGTCAATACTTTATTGTGTCTCTAAAGTTATATTTTTAAGCACTTTCAATAGTCTTAGTTTCAATTCATTCATATGAGATATCATACATAAGGTGGACAATTGACATATGCAGATTTAAGCAGTATAATAGTTTTGAGCAAATGAAAGCGACCGGCAAAAGGAATCGTCTTTCTGAGGACTAACGAACATAGAGCTATCCGTTTTAACGTCTCTATGAACGCAGCAGCGTCAAAGAGTACAAAAACTAGAGACGTACATTTTTGTTTTTTCTCTTAGTTTTATAATTAGTAAAACGCGTATTTTAATATTTTGCAAAAAACTAACTCACAATTTGAATACTAGAGATTTAGTTTTGCATGAACAAAGGGCAGCCCCCTTTGGAAGGGTGTAAAGGGTGTAAAGTGTGCAGCTTGCGGCTTGTGGGTGTGTGAATGCAAGGCGGATAAAGTCTTCGGAAGAACAGCTGGTCTAACGGTTTCGCCAATTTGAACACTTTTGACTAAAGTTTCTTACTTGCTTCATTATCGTCATGTCCAATATTTAGTGAATTTAAAAAATGAAATTAGTCTGTACTCATTTGAAAAAGTTCTGAAATAATTGTTCATGTTACTCCACATAAAATATGCCTGTTAATTGCTAATAGCGAATGGGATAGAGCTGCATAGAAATCGAAATTATATATATTGTCTCCCCGTGCCGCTCTGCAGATTTATATATTTTAATTTTTTAATTTTTTTTGCAGCATTTTCTACATTGTCGCTTAAAGTTTAAACGCAATAAGTGCGGCCATGCATTTTTGGTTAGGTATGTTGAATAAAAACATGAATACGGACATGATGCAGGAAATCTGCTCTTCGATTCCTCCAGAATTGGGTAATAAATCTTTAGAGCACTGAAACTATAATGAAACTCAATGACAATATTTTTAATATATCATATGAAGGAAATAAAATCATATTAATTCTTTGATATTTAAAAAAAAAATCCACCATATTTTAGAGTGCATTCTTATATCCCCTATAATTTTTAACAAAACTAATAAACAAAATTAGTGCCTAAAAATCAAAAATTCCTTTGCATTTCCCGGTTTATCTAGAAAACATGCACACATGTATACCTTTATTGAATTATTCACGATTTTCAGCAAATCGAATTAATCATAAAATTTATTGTTACCTATAGTAATTTAATATTGCATTAAAGAACGTTGATTTCTTTCCTATACTAATGTTATAATATAAAAGTAATATTACAAGTAAGAACTTTGTAGCCGGACGTTATAACTGAGCGATACCAGTTTGAAGTGACATAGTCCTTAACTTCATCATTATGTGTAGAGAATGGAAATAAACAAGATAAAATTTTGATATGGGGATTTGAAAGGCAAAGTATGCATATCTATGTATAGCTTAAAATAAAATTTCAAATTTCACTATACTTTTACAATATAATTTCAGGTGGTTTCGAAACGATCTTGATTATTTAAGTACTTACTTTGAGTTAAAGTCTTTAAGATTGATTTTTTCACAATGAAATTAAAGGGAAAATTTGAATTTTAATTATCTAATGCGGTGGGACGTTCCCATCATTTGCAACAATTTCTTCACAGTTTTTAGAAACAAACAAGAATTTACATATATGATTTTATCTTTCAAGCGGGTGAATATTGTTTTTGACTTACCGGTCTCAAATGGGCGAAAAAATTGAACTCATGGCAATAGAGGAATAGACAGGCGGAACATTGCACGATCTCAAAATAAAAGTTTGACCTTGCAAACGGGTATACAAATTTACAAAAGCAATTAGCTTTATGGTTGTTCCATTTTTATTTTGGAAGCTTAAAAAGTTAAATTAATAAAGTTATCGAAATAAAATATAAAATATAAATTATAATATAAAACATAATATATAATATATAACTAACTTTAGTTTATTGCTAAGACCGAATCAAATTGTTAAATAGTAAAGATACTTAATACATAGCTTTGGAAACAATGGAAAAGTTTGGAAAATGTTTTGTAATCTTTTTGAAAAGAAAATAAACTTTAGAAAAGCATGTTAGTTACTTTTAATATAATGCGTTGTTTATGTGTTATTATATTTATATATATGTGAGTATTTTATTAAGTGTTGTTAATAGTGAATTGTTAAAATGTTGAGCATTTAAGAGTGTTTATGTCCATGTTTTTTAATTGAGTTACATTTCTGGATCATAGTATTTAATAATAAATTTAAATTGTTGGTATTTACAACTGTTGGAGCACTATGCAATTATAATAGTTGAATACTTATTTTTAAAACACGAAATACCCATCACAAAATTTATCGTATGTACATCTCAGGCTTTTGCGTTCGCTTTATTTTAATAGTTGGTGGGCTCTTTGATTAGCAACTGCTATTCTGGCTTCATTTGATTCACCCTAAAATAAGAAAAAAGGAAAATAAAAAGTTAGTTTTTGGCATCCAGAATCGTGTTGATGCATGCTGTGAAGAAAAAGTGTGTAGGAATAGATGTTTGTACTGAGAAACGTTCTTTTGCCCTTTACGCAATATATCAACAGAGCAAACGTAGTCTTCCGACGTCAAATCAGCTGTGTTTAAGGATGAAGCCAAATGCTTAAATAATAGTTAAACCTTTGATAACTAAACTAATACGTTCTATGTTATGCAGATAAGAAAAAATGGTTTAGAGGAATATCTAAATGTATAGGCCATTAACAAAAAATATTTAATATGGGTCCCTCTGTCACGTTGTATTCCAGTACTAGCATTATAATTCCCTGTTCCTTTCCCAAGTCGATAAGTTCTGGCATAAAATAAAAATTACACATATAATGCTATAATAAGAAGGATATAAACGGAATGCGAACGACCTACCAATGACTCCATTCAGATACTTATCGTCGGCGACTTCACCACTCGAGCTACCAATACCGTTATAGAAGACCGGGTTCAAGAGGACCTGACACACACTCAACTTAATATCTGGCTGAAAACCCAATGCAGTCAAGCCTGCTAATATAGAAATTGCCGTCGTGCTACACGTGTCGGGGATGACAGCTATTAGTCGCATGAAGGAAAATCCGGATGGTCAAAGGCAGCCGATCGTAACTTTCCCAATCTATTTCCGATCAACTATTTGGCATGTAAATTAATCAGTCCTGCTCTCGTCGTTGCCGATGTACTTGGAATGCAGATGAAGGGTTAAGTCTTCCTTCTTTGGATCCGTTATTTTGACAGGGATTGGATGATTATGACGATTATGTTGAAGGGTGACTGGCTTCCTATATGATTGGCCTCGTGGCTCAACAATCCAATAATTCTAAGTGTTACGGCTTGGCTAGAGTGAAGTTATTGAGCCAACTGCTCTTTATTGAAGTCAAAATTAATTTAAATTAATCTTACAAAATTTTTCATGCCTAGCTAAAAGAACTAAATTACAAATATACAAAGTTGCAGTCGGAAAGCCGGCTCATTGTCAGCGATACAGCTGTTCTTGCGACACATGGCAAGTATCAGGTTACCGCTGCTGACTTTTGTAGTCCGGACACTTACTCACGCATAGGTGATTAGATTTAGTTAGAGTGATTGACAACATCAAGTTCTGAAGTTCTGTGATTAACATTCTGTTTCTGGCCAGCAACGACCGTACAGATGAGGTGTATTATTCATTCATTTATCTTTTTCTGTTGGAGTTAATCACCACCTGTCTATTATTCGACTCGATGAGACGAGACTCAGAAATTCCAATTCGTTCACAGTCTGAAGCATCTGATGTGCCCGACACTACTTTCCTATAAGGTTAGATTACTCGAGTGCCAAGTAGGTAGCCAAGTTGTTCCCATACCATTACTTCTCCGTCTATAACGGGTATGTAATTCGAATGAGAATAGTCGGTGATCCGAGCATCTGCGATGGCTAGCAAAGTAAAGAGTGTGCCCACGAACCTGTAAGACACAAGTAAACTAATCCTATAAGTTTTTTTTACTCTTTGCCTATATGCTGATCTTAATTTCTAATATTATAATTGTTGGAACGAAATGAAAAAGTTATGTAACTACCTTAGGTTGTCCTTATAGACCGCCCTCCCTTTAATAAGAACAGACATTACTAGGTCTAACTGAATGAACTCTTCAGAACATAACGGGGTTAGCTTTTTGCCCAATCTTTTATTATTTTTCAAAAAAAAACTTTTTCTCCTACCTCGAAGAGCCTTTTTTGTCGTGATGGGTTTTTCCTTTCTACCTGCGTTTGCTAAGCGTTAACTATCTTCCTCTTGATATTATACTTAACGGTCGCCTCCATGATAAGCTTCTGTATCCCCAAAATTTTTGTCTAACTTGAGGCACCTTGCGATCTCGAGCAATGTGCTGTGGAAATGTTCCACTTGCCCATTAGACGAACTTTGCAATGGGGGCGCGTTGACTACGTCAATCCCAAACTGGTACTTCAGTAGAGATGTAATAGTTTCCGAGTTAAATGCCGCTTCGTTGTCACAGTATATTGTCTTGGTGTTGTGTAAGACATTTACGAGCTGAATAATTGAGAATTTAACGTCTGCTATTGTACGAGATATTATTGGCTGTGTAATACCAAATATAGAGTATTTATCAATGCATGTTAAAAGCTGCTTCTTGTCGGTAGAAAACATCGATATAGAGCATCTAACCAGCATACGACGGTATAAGGGTTATGCCGAGTTCTGACTTTTTTGGATGTCTGTTGTATTTGGCTCTGGTGCAAACTTTGGAATTTGCTATTACCTCTGTGACAAGCTTAGACATTTTTGGAAAGTAGTTGTCGCAAAAAATGTGGTTTGTATTTTCTTGCGCGGCTCTATGAGCTCGACCCTGTTCTGCTAAGACTATTTCCGTCTATTTAATTTTATTGGTCCATTTGATACCAAAAGCTAGTAGACGGGAAAGCGTTTACTATTTCGTGTTGTATTTGTGCCGGGGTGTGTAGATTGCATCGTGCGCTTTAAAGCGAATTGCGCTTCTTCCAAAATTATCTTTTGAAGCAGTTAAGTGGCTTATCTGTGGCCTCGACCGTGTAGGTCAGTGATAGCTCACTATGTATGGTGGCCTCATCAGACTCTATTTTATTTTGGAAAGCATTTACATTTTGGCGCGAGAACGCATCCACCATGTGGTTTGCACGCACCTGTTTAAGCCGCAGTTCCACTAAGCGTGTAGTCCTGGGCCCATTACAATATTTATTATGTATTTCTAATCATTTAGGAGCTGAAATACTTTAATGGGTCTTAATGTCTGTGCTGCTGTCCAATAAAATATCATGTATTTTGGGTCGTCGAACTAAATATCTAGTCTAGTCTTGTGCAAAATAATCAAATTGAAACTATATGCGCTAGCTGGATGGTCAAGTCACGAAGCGCAGGGTCAGCATCTGCGTGACGTTGCCGCCTCGAACCAGCGGCATGTTTCCGATTGCGATAAAAATAATAGTGTAGTTTAAGATTCACATTCAGAGAACCCACACGGGTTCGCAATGTGTGTACTTACCATAATAAACACTCTTTTCTTAATTTATATGACCGCGTCACACAAAGTTTTAAATTTTTTGGATGTGTTTAGCTAATAAGCTGTTTTATTAGCTGTTGCAGCGAAAACGGTTCATGCTTAGAGCGACAAAGCGAGATTATAGTTGGAAGAGCGTGGGCAGCTTGTCCGTGATTGATCAAATTATGCAAATTATACAGTAAAAGCGTCTAGATATATTTTCCTTCAGAAGAAAGTAATAGTGGAATCCGACGTTGTCACTTTTAATATCAATTATTATTTTTTGGCAAAAACCAAAAATTAACTGTTAACCGTTTTTCTTTATTCTTTTTGAGTATAAGTTCAAAGTTAAACTGTCTAACACCAACTTTTATTTTGCAGCATATGGTCAAATATTATTGATCAAAATGTCAAATTTTTTATTTATTATGAATTATAATTTATTAAGGGATGTACTTTGCTGCAGTCGAAAATAAAGTTCAAACAAATTTTTTTTATTTGTAAGGGTACATATTTGGGTTGTTATATCACAGTAAACGAATATTGCGCTTTTGGGCACTCCTGAATGCATCGTTCATTCTAGTTGAACATACATATATTGTTATGGATGTGCCAACACAATGCTGTGGTAAATATTTTCATTTTTATTGTACTGAAAACGAGTATTTAGCTTTTGGTAATAAATGAATGCAATATTATGTATACTTTTAAGACTCAAGGTCGCTTTCTTCTGACATTTACAAAAAAAATTCTAGAAGACTATTATACCCATCATAAATGGTTCAGGGCTTTAAAATCAAAAGCAGCAAGTACAGAACTCGCTTTCAGAAAATTAAAAAAATTAGCTTAATTAAATAATTTAATGAGGAATTATGTATCATATTCAAATTTATTCAATAAAGGAACAAATACTAATAGATTGGGCCACACAAATAGTTAGAACTAATCGACAACCTAGCCAATGACATTTTTAGCCCATTTAATGAGCCGGATAAAAACCGAAATCAGCGTATTAACTTATAATCTTGGGTTACACCAATCGGGTAAACAATAAATTTTATTTATATAATCTGTGTCTCTTATTAAGGTCGCTAGGGATTATTCTTATAACCCCATTCGCGTGTATTTTTAGCATATAAGATTTAGTACAAGAACTTGTAGAATGAATTTATATTTAATAAATGGCTATTCGTTATATATTGCTATAGAAAAATATTTATTTATATTATTAGCCTCTATATCTAACTTTCCGAAACTGATGTGTTTACACAGACGGATACAGACTGAAATAGTTGGAATGATTTAATTATTCAGTCTGACCGATAATAATCTGAACCCTTTTAACTTTATTGGACTCACGATCGATTTTTTTTTTAATTAGAGGTTAGCTAGTATATACAAGTTAAAACGACTACCTGGTGTTAGAGTGCAAGTTAAGTACGCATTTGCAGCGTGACACTTCTATCCGTCGCCGGGTACTCGATACAACACATGAAGTACAGCGTCAGCACGTGAGCTTAGTCTGTATGACTAAAAAGTATTTCAGTTATAGTTCATTTTAAGACATAAAGCGCTGTGCTTGCGATTTTGGTTAGTGCTATTCAAAAACATTCGCTATTAAGGTCGTAACTTAGATTAAGCTCAACCTATGATCTGAAAGTATTTTCATGTATTTGGCTTTTAATATATGTTATTATCCAATGTCTATTGTCCACGCTTTGCTTTATGTAGACATATCCGCCTATTACAGATTTAATTAGGATTGTTTTAATAAACAGAATAATCCAATACACCATAACATGTGTGCAATTATGACACTCTGAACTTAAATTTTGATTGATGCTTTACTACTTTTATGAAAAATAATGTCCTAGTTCATATAATAAACAAAATGTCAAAATAAGCCAAATCTTTGTGCATTCTTATATATATAGCTTTCACACCTAATTGGTCAACGCAAAGTCCAATATGTACTTTTCCCTTTATATTTTGATTTGCCGACTTCGCAAGACTTCTTTGAACTAGACGCATTAAAATGGCAATCCTATTTATAACAAAAATAATCATAGTGTTTTAGATAGTATCATCACTTAAAATTAGATAGTCCGCGGATATAAGATATTTTTAAGATATTCAAACCGGTGCTACGTGCTTGGTGGTTGTGCAGGAGCATTTTGCAAGCATTTTTCAAAAATGTTTATGAAGCCACCTAAAAATTCATATTTTTTAATTATTATTCAATGTTCCTTACCATAAAAATGAAAAAAGAATTATTTATGTTTTTAAAAATATATAACATCGTAATGTATTTCAAATTACCGATAGTCTGTTTTTTTTATTATCAATCAATATGTCTGTTGTCCCTACATTTTTATTTAAGGCCTTAAGAAATAAGGCCACAAAAATTGAGCTTATTATATATTATATAATTTGTTTAGTTTTATAGAGTGGGCCAGGCGCACCTTGTGAGTAAAGTACGATGCTTAAGATGTGTGCTTGTGCGAGTGTCTGTTATTTTTGGTGTTGGTTTTTTTAAATAATTTTATATTTTTATCTGTCTGAAGGACAATAAGTAAATTTTTTCAGGGAGGGATGTTTATAGAAGAATGTTACATTTATGGGAAGAATTTCGTGTATGTATGAATGCAAACGGCTTGAAATGTTTAAACCCACAGCACGCAGTTGGGTTCAGAGTATCTTTCATTCGGAAACAGTCAAGTTCTAAAATTCATTTGCTAAGGTTTTAAGCTGTACTTTGTATAAATACGTAGCCACTAGCAACCTTTTATCCGATTTTGACTCTTTAAAATATTATAGTCAATTTAACATCGTTAATCTAAAATAATCTTAATTTAGTGAATATGAATTTTAATGAACGCTGTTCTCAAATGCTTTAAATCACACTGAACAGGTAATGTCTGAAAGGCGTCAAACAAGCTATAATTTTAGAACATTAACTTACAATATTGCGTTCTTCACAAAAACATAATGGAAAATATTTTATAGCTGTAGTTTGAATGTTGTCTGAAACACATTAAAAAAATTTTTTCTTGGACAAAGTACACGTAGTGCAATCAGTAGTCAGAATTCCCATAATAATCGTACTCAAGACGAACGTCCAGAAAAAAACGAATGGAAACGTGTCTAAATTGCACAGGCTCGCGCTGCACAAGGACCACCTCAAATTCGACAGAATGTTATTAGAAGAAAAATAATGTTGACTAGAATCGCGCTCCATTCAAATATAATTCCACAATCCTCTACAAAGATCCTAGCTGCGTTGCACAGAAGTATCAATTGGAATCGGCCGGACTATTCGCTACTATATGGAAACACAACCCAATCAAACAATGGCGACTCATATTTCAGGAGAAGAAACGAATAAAAAGGTTGACAATCATATATTAAGATACCGCCGTTTATGTCAAAAGTAATATGTTTCGACATGTGTGTCAAAGTAGGCTCTCAATTTCATTCCCTTCAATTAGTCGAAGTTAAGATCAGACGAGTATGTCCACTTTCGTGACGCCATCCCTACTTTAGGACACCCGGCCAACATCGGTTGTTTGACCATTTTCCCAGCTACTTATGTTGGCCACTTTCCAGAGAGATGGAAGAGTCAATCCTCATAATAATACCGAAGCCAGGAACAGATCGCACAATGCCCTCATCGTAAAGACCTATAAGCCTATTATCATGTCTATCAAAACTTTTCGAAAAATGTATACTGACTCGGTTAAATCCATTTCGTGGAGCCCACAACAAATTTCCATCGCAATTCGGCTTTCGTGAGAAACACGGAACTATTGAGCAGGTCAATCGTATAACAGCAAAAATACGAAATGATTATTGCTTTGGATGTTTGACAAGATCCAGCCAGATCATATTGATCAGATTATTTTTGCCAAAAATCCAGATTCACAAACTGATCCATGGCCCTTGCAGACTCCAAAACCCAGAATCACCATGCATGGACAATGGAAATTGCACAAAACGATTTGCCCATTAGTGGACACGATATATGGATATATGGATATCCATTGTATTGGCGTCGTTCACCAGTAGTTCTGAGTGTCACGAAGTGTGTATCGAAGTTTTATGTTAATAACTGCACACATGTTATAGTGTGTAAGATTATTCTGTTTATTAAAATCATCCTAATAAATTCCGTAATTAGCGGATAAGCTTACTTAAGCCAATGCACGTACTAAAGATATTGGATAAAAACATATTTTAAAAGCAAAATAATTGAAAATCGAGCTTTAAACTAGCAAAGCAATGAGTTATATTATTATGATATTTACGAAATATTCAATTAGTGTTAGAACCTATAAATTTACATCATAATAAAGCTTATAAAATGTATAATATTTCGCCAGACATTGAACTTTCTATAATTTCTTTAACACATTCTTTGAACGCCAAAGTTACTCAAGTGCTTGTTGAATATTTTAAGTGTTCAGCTTGCACAGTCCGTTTGACAAACATTTTTAAAAATGTCGATCATTTTGAGATACTGTAACCTGCTGTTACTTTTAAATAACGTTGTGGCTTTAGCTCTTATTAAAGAAATATGCGTTTATAGATATAGACAAAAATTATTATAAAGTAGTTAAGTGTATAAGGAAATTAAAATGATTGAGCACAATTTACGTCATAAATTAAATTCTGTTATAAGTTAATACTGAGGGATAAGTTGGCGCATATGTTTGGACTCAAACTTATGTGCAAAATGAAAACATGTGTTAAGCTTTGTGTACCTTGCGATTGACTCGATCTATTTGACGATTTTGATTTTCTAGCTCAGAGCCCATATCCAATGCCATATTTCGTAGATTACCAATCATGGTATTGACTTGACCCATATTTTCCTCCATTTCATCCTCTCTTGCATCGTTTGTTATTCTAAAATAAAAGATAAAAATTTGTTAATTGAATTACTAATGATGTTATTACTGTTATATCACAAATTTTATATAGAATTTATTATGTTGCTGTAACAGACACTCGTACTTTTCGTACGAAATAGGAGGCTGATTAACGATTGTTTAGCTCATAATATATTTGGTTGTTTTAAAATTTTTATTGTCGCAGCGATACAGCTGCCGATATAATAGCGATATTCTGAAATATGAATAACAGAAATCGGTCAATGCTTATAACGATAAGTGAGAAAATAGTTGAGAAAGCGTCGGCAGCTTGTCCGTTATTACAACTTAATTTACAGCTGGCTCGTGCTTAGCATAGAAGCAACTAGAATAAGTGCAGGAGGCAGTGCAAATTATTCAATAAAGTGCGTTACTTTAAGCTGCTCCACTGACTATTGAATATGATATTTTAAGCATATACAGTTTGTCAAGAAACACTTTACACACTGATAATAAATTAATTTTTTTGTGTTGGTATTCCAAAATAATAGCATTTTATTTCATTTTATTAGTTTTTATAAATGTGTATTTGTTCATTGGATTGTCCACAAATATTATGTAAACACAAAAAACCAATGTTATAGATATGTTAGAAATTGAACAACAAAAACCAAGTTTACACATTTTTGTCACTTTCAAAAAACTCTTTACACATTTCGTTTTACATTCCTTTTAATTCCGTTGTGATATTCTTCTAACTACGCACCAAAGAGCTATTAGTATGAATATTTTAAATTCCTGGTAAAAGATTGACTTTTGTGGTAGTCCAATTAATTTTGTACCATCTCACCAATTCGACAAATCAGTTCCAAATTTCGTAGAAATATTTCCATGTCACGGAAAACTACTTCCTGTTTGGTATTTTTTTAGTGCACAGCGTGCATCAGATAAACCGCTATAATAAGTCTGCGTTGTCGTTTGATGGCCATAATTATAATTGTCAAATAAAGCATGGCTTTTGTGTCTATTTTTGTGTAGAATAGTACTGTACTGGTCTTGACGCAATGTGAGGGTCACTTGGTCACCAACTAGATGGACGCTACAGAGCAGTATAAGCCGAACTTTCTACGAATGTATCTTTTAAACGCGGTTTTTTTGGTGACATGCATATCATTTATGGCACTGTTGTCTTCGCAGCCATGACCATTCCGTTATTGACTGGTGATCATCTTGCATCAAGTACACAACGAATGTCGTTACCACCTACAGCAGCCACAGGACACAACATCTCGACCAAAGCGCTGCTATATGCTACATATAAGGAGGAAAGTAAACCAGCGAAAGCTTTATGTGGGATTACGCGACCGGGTCTAGCGATTCCAAGTTACGCCGCAGCGGCAATACGTGTAATCTTATGAAGAAAACATTTCGATGGTCTTGAATCGCGTAGGTGTTCTTGTACCAAATATTAAATTTCGCTAGAATACCTATCAGAGTCAAAGAAACGCTTTATTTGTTAGGACTCCTGGATGAGCAAATCCCAATGAGTCATAACGGAGACACCACGACTCAGTAACATTTCCCAAGGAGACCCTTAACCCCCCTCAGCCTATCATGCGGGTCAAGTAGATCGCAATTCTCCAACGCACAGCCACTCCTAAGTGCGCGCTACAGTATAACATCAAAAAGGCATTTGAAAAAGTGGCTATGCGCAATTGAAACACCATTACCTTTGCGCCAATGTCCCACAACCTCTTGAAACATCTCCTTTCGCGCAAATCTTTATATTTAACATATTGTGACACGCACTTTTAATGAGACTATTTGTTGCTGTGTCAGATGCCATTCTTAGTCCTATAGTACATAATAAAGAAGCATGATCCTTCTATGTGTGTTAAGTTCACAAGAACTAAAGCCGGCAACGCAGATGATATTGAACTAATAACTGTTAGGCTGTATCCCTTTTTACACAAGAATACACCACATGGCATATGTAGAAAACACATTAAGAAATCACTATGTATTCTGGCCACTCCTGTTCCCCTAACCGGATAAGTCGTGTAACGACGTTGTTATACAAGCAGATTGGTGCGATTGATATTCGATATACAGTTTCTGCACGATCCTACGAGTACCATCGGAAATGTAACACTGTCGACATTTATGATTCCTTTTGATCAGTGTAGACGGCATTTGAACTTCCGTCACCTGAAACTCGGTGCTTTCCGACATGACAGAGCGATTTTTCAGTTTAGCGTATCAGATGTGTTTTTTGATTTCGCCAAATTTTTATTTTGATTTCTGCATAATTACCTACCCTATTTTGAAAACCAAACTGATGTCATTTATACTGACTTCAGTAAAGATTTTGACTCTTTCAACCATCTTATTACGTTATTTTAATTTCAAAACTCGACCGTATGGGTGTTCCTTCCTTATTGTTTTCCTGGATTTCCTATTATTTAAAGAATAGAACCTAAAAAGTCTTATTAAGATACATTAACTTAAAGCTGGCTCAAGTTTCTTTGGGACCATTGCTTTTAACATTATTTATTAATGACATTCCCTCAGAAATAACTCATTGCCATATCCTTATGTATGCTGATGATGTAAAAATCATTTTATCTTACTCTGATTATTTACATTATTCTAGCCTACAGGACGATTTAAATTATATATAGCCAATCAGTTGTATTTAAATTGTTCTAAGTGTATGTTTATGACGTTAAGCCGTACTATGCCCCACGTAGTTAGCTATACCATAGACAATATTTCGTTTACAACGCATCAAGGCTGCTAAAGACCTTCATGTACATCTGGATTCTAAGCTAAGTTTCAATAGTCACATATCCACTACTGTAAACGAAGCTAAGGGAGTTCTAGGTTTTATTAACCGCTGGTCAAAAGAGTTTAATGACCCTTTTACAACTAAACTTTTAAACATAAATTTCGAACGTAAAATCTTGAAATACTGCTCTTGCACTTGGAGTCCGCAGTGTAAAATGAATCAGGATCGAATTGAGCTTGTTCAATAGCAATTTTTGCTTTTTGCCTTACGTTGTTAAGCTGGGATACGAATCTTAGTTTACCATCGTACTCCAACAGGCTTTTACTTCTGAATCACAGGCTTTTACTTCTGAATCTTCCGTCGCTAACAAACCGTAGAACTATACTTGGTGTTGTTTTTCTACATAAGTTAATTGTTGGCGACATAGATTCACCTTTTCTTCTAGGTCGTCTTAGCTTTTCCGTCCCCTTTCGACCTACTAGAAATAACTGTCCTCTCCTTTTGTCTGCGTGCACAACGGGTTACGCATTGCACAATTAATTTCGGGTACTATGCACTCAGAATAATACCCTATATCACGTATTGTCCTCTGAAATCTCTCTTCCCCTAATCAAATCTTTGCTTTCAGCATATCTTCGGCAGTGATCTATCACTCTCACTCTTAGCTATGAGAAGGGTCATAGCTTACCGGACTGGCTAAATATTCACCCCACCTATATTATAATTTTAAGTTTCATATGTTAACTTTGTTGTCATAAGATTAAGTTTAAGACTTACAATAACATGGCCATTTCTTTTTAACTACTTCTATTTACTTTAGCTGTACGTTCTATTACATCACTGAAAAAACTTGCTGTGAACAGGGGCATAGCTGGCCGGACTGGCAAATAAAATACCCCCATCGTGTTAATGATGTTATTAGAAATATTTATATTTTCTTTGGGCTTTTAGGAAATAATCTTTTGCAGTTTATTTTCGTTTAATTACTTGCGTAGACGCTTGTAAATTCAATAATTTTCAGTTAAATAAATAAAATATATAAATTTTATATAAAGATTTTTATTCAAGTCCGCGATTAATTCGATCAGCACTTCAGACTAGTGACAATTCTGTACAGCCGCTGAAACCACACTTACAACGTAACTTAACTGCATCGCATCATTAAGTTATAAAAGGGCTGTCTTGACGATCGTACATAGTCCTAACTATGTCACGTGGGGGCTATACCACCAAACACATATTTTCCTCAGCAATCTACTCAATAAATCTAATACTGCATCATCAAAAAATATTTTTTCTCTCCATGATACCAATGCACATAATTTAGCAGGAGCAGCGTTGATAATAAGATAATTAAAACAGCCACAAAAATTTTGATCCTGGTGTCAGAAGGCACATTGCTTTAACAGCAGAAACGTGAGCAAGACGAGCGCCGGCTCTCCTTGCAACGGAATAACGCGTACTTCTCTTTTGTCGCCGCGCCTACCGAAAATAACAATAATGCAAAATCAGATCGGCTGCGGTCAATCAGCCCCAACCCGGCGAACGAACTCTTGCACATAGAGAGCGAGAGAGCACGTTCTTGCTCTTCGTCGATACCGTCCACGTCACAAAAGGTTCAAAGCGCAGAGAGCGCTACTCTGCAGGTATGCACTGGTCAAA
>SCDZ01000939.1:0-29898 GCA_004143845.1 Drosophila lacertosa | reverse complement strand
TACAGAGTATAAAAGAACAACTGATTAAAATTAAATTAAATATATTTCTTTGAATTTAAATTTATATATATTTAAATTAAATATATTACACTTGACCACAAACCGGTATACCCCATTTTACCCATTTGTAATGGGTAGAGAGCATAAAAGAACAGCAGCTCTCGCAAATAATGATAATAAATGACAAACAAAATGCTGAAATAATGGTTTTTAATATAAAAAAAGAGCCATACTTAATGGCGCATTGTACAAGCTGCCATCTTCTCTTAAAATAGATACCCTTTTCTTTTCGTAGATTTTTGCGTTCTTTTTTTTTTTTTTTTTGTTGCTGCTTTGGTTGGCTTGAACCCCTGCCTCAATACAGCGCACGTAAAAAGTAAGCTAATAAGCGGAACAACAAAGAAACAAGCCAAAGACACGGACGCTTAAATAAATGAATGCAGGAGTTACAGGAGTCGAATACAACTTGTACACCCAACCCATAGCCCACTGTACAGTGCCACATACTTTGCATACTTTCGGTTGCCTCACCCGCATTAGCAATATGAATCCCAATAATAAGCGTGAAGCAGAAAAAAATGAACAGGATGAACATAAACTGTGGAATATATTAAAAAAAAAAGAAGAAAAAAAAGAAAACCACGGTAAAATATATAAATGACTTTTTATGTTGATTTCATGGACGCAGCTGTTTCGGAAACGGCTCTTTTCTTCTCATAATTTATTACACGGCACTTCTGTATCAGGAGTTTAAATACAGATTTGCAAATAAGGTGCATAAACCCGATATAATTTTATGATTTTTTTTAATACCCAGAAAACATTTATTTAGTTATTAAAAATAACTTCATATTATTTATACTTATATTATTATAACTATTTAATTTAAAAATTTAGTTTTTGTTAAACAACCTTTTTTTTGCCAAACAAATTTCTTAAATATTTACCTTATTTTATATTAAAAATTTTAAATAATTTAGTGGCTCAGCAAAAAAAAACTTTTTAATATATATATATCTCTAACTACTTACAGCCACATCAGATACATATTTTTATTTATAAGGCAAACATTAAAATGAAGATTGGGGCTAATAATCAAAGAGTTGACAGAGTAAACAGCATAGAACCCTTGAAAATAGAAATATGAATGAATATGTCTCTAATCAATTATCTTAAGTCCGCATTTATAAAATCCAAAAAAAGACAAGAATATTATCCAAAGTTTTGCCTCTTATGGTAACAAAGTTTATTTCACCTCTCAAAAAATGCTGAACCAAAAAAAAAACAAGAATGAATTCAACAATCAAATTTAACTCGCGCATAATTGTTCCCCAATGTGGCATTTAGGAGGGGAACTCTAATCTCGCCAACAAGATTAACAAATGTTGAACGACAATTTTATCAAGTGTAAAACTTATTTGCATGTTTATTTTGCATAATGTGTTTAAAAACTACGTCAAGTCGAAATCCTGGCATAGAGTTCCTTGTTTTTTTCGTTCCACTTTCTTTTATTTAAATATTTTCTTATGACTCTGCGAGCAATTTTCCGATTTGATTATATGTCATCCAATGAGAGCGCCCCAGTAACGAGAAGAAAACAAATTTCACGCTTAACAACGCGGTTTCGCCGTTGCCTGTCGTCGATTTGCATACGAAATTCGACGAAAACTGAGCCCGAGCATCCTTCTTGGGGTTGCTGCAACAATTACAGATGACTGGCACTTGTTATTTTTTCTTTGCCATTCTTTTTTTTTTTTTTTTTTTTTTGTTATTGGTACATTTGCAACGTGTCAAATCGCGCGTCAATCAATTGATGTTCGTGTCCGCATCAGGCGACTTTCTGCGGGCCTCCCAACGGTATGTTTAATTTGAAAATTCATATTTCGTCGCCCATAAGTTGGCAAACATTGCCTGACTTTCACGTTGCCCCGCTCACTTCATTTTTATTTGTTTTTTATTTATTATTATGCCCCGGCACATGCTCTTCAGTCGTCAGACGCCACCCGAAAACCTGAAACCCGCCCTGATCCCTGTTTACGATTTTTGCATGCCCTCTGCGCTGGTTTCAATTTTACGCCGATTGGTTTTCAGCAATCGCCTGTGCAAATAAGCTGAGCAAGCGATAAGCCACAGTTCATGGAATCGGCTTGTTATCGTGGACAATATCGTCCCGTATAAGCGGGGTACAAATTTAAATAAATACAAACAAAGTGCAAAATAAAACTCTTGATAATGTTCAATGTTAAATGGGTTTTATCACAGGTTAAGAAACTCAAATGGCGTCATGATGCCCACGACTTATGGTCTGGATAAACAACAGATTTTAACACTAAGACAATGCGTATTTATGATATTGAAGACAATTACAACACAAAATCACTAAGCAGCTGAGCTTAGATCCCAGCATGGCAAAAATGTCTTTTAATTTCATTGTTGATCGCACTTTATCTATAAATAAAATAGAAATGCTAAGAAGACTGCCAATAAAAATATATTTTTATTAGGGAGCGAATGTTAGAGTGTATAAGTGTATGAGTTAGTATTAGTTACTTTTAGTTAGAAAACGTCAAGCATAAGCTTCGTAAATGGGTTTTAACACTCGATATACACTAGGAGTTAATTATTTCCAAAAAAACTTACATTGGTATTTGGCTTAAATTACATACGTATATCAAATGAAGTATCGGGTAGCAAAGTGAGTCCCGTCAGCGAGTTCTCAAAATAATAACTATAAACAAATATTTTTAAATTGTATGAATGTAAAAATATTCCAATAAAAACATATAATAATATAGGGCTGAAATTAGCGTAGCTATTTTTTAATTTTAACCATTAGTTTTTAAACAGTTAATATACAATGTAAATAAATAAAATATAAAGGTAGTTTGTTTGTAGTTTTGTTTGCACGACTAAACACAACCCATTTATCAACACATTGGGTTTAAACAATCTCTTGTTGAGGCACCAAGATTCTTTTTTTTAATGCTTATTTTATTTTTTTAAATCAATTTTTTTATTTATTAAAAAATAAATATAAATTGAAATATATTAAGTGCTGTGTAGCTTTGTCTTTCAAGACTTACGTGCTGAAGTAATTATCAGCAGAAATAATAAATCTTAAGTTACAAAAAACACGCACATGATTAACCAAGATCTGATCATTTTTTATTGCCTCAGCTTAAAAGCTCTAAACTTCTATCTTCTATTAAGATATTTTAAAGTAGTGTATTTTTACTTTGCTTTTGCATTTTCCTAATTCTTATAAAAATATTATTAAAAATGTCAATTTAAACTCCTGGTTGGATAAATCAACAGCAGTAAAACTCTGTATCGTAACAATAATATAATCTGATTGAAAAGGTTTTATAGAACAGATCTTTCTTGTTTTAATTTTTTAAAAGACATCATCTAAAATGAACCCTTAATCCAAAAAAAAAAAAAAGTTAAAAGAAGAGCGTAGTTATTAAAAATTCAAGTGTTACTAAATTTCACATTCAAAATTCTGTTCTCTTACCACAATAATGAAAATGTAATGTGATACGAAATGTTTCGCAACGAGATCGAAGGGAGGCGTGGGGAGTGAAAGGACTTGGCGACAGCGACAAGCCACTTACAACAATAGAAATGATTTCTGCATAATTTATTCGATGAATATTAGAGAGTCGTCGCAGCGAAGGACACAGTTGTTGAGTGCGCGCCTAATATCCCCTTTCCTTGAGCAATGCCAGCAAATGTCGCTTTTTATTGCAATTAAAATATTTCGCATTCAAAAAGGACGAGGCTGTGTTGCTGTGGCATCGTGTGTTTGTGCATATTTCTTGAATTTAATTTTGTTGCTGGCACAAGTGATTATGTCCTGCGTGAGGTGCACCTTTCCAACGCAACTTGAATTGTGTCCCAAGCGGCCTTCTACCCCCCCACATTAAGAGTACTCTACACATGGGGCCCTTCAAGTGGTTGCTCTGTTGCTCACTTTTATTTTGACTTCAATCATATTTCATGCGCGTCGACTTCGCCCGGTGTCCTCGACGTCATTTGGTTTATGTTTATTGTTTTGCCAGCTTTTTGCCGTGCGCCGTTTGCCGTTTGCCACTTGCCGCTTGCCGCTTGCCGTGTACTGTCATACACTTAGACATAATCAAAAAAGGTAATCAACATTAAGTTGAACGTTGACAGCGATGTCGTCAACTCGCTACAGTTCTCATTAAAAGAGCTATCCCAGCGTCTCGGTGTCTGCTCGTCGCCTTAAGCTTACGGCTTAGCGTCGTTTGAGCCACTTGTCACATTCGCAAATGAATTAAGTGCCAAAAGCACAACTCAGACACAGTCTCAAAATATTGGATAGATTTTGGTACGACGTACGTTTGAGAATTGCCAATTAGATAAGTCAACACTACAATCATTTTTTCACTTATGCTCAAGCGCATATATATATTAATCCATGCCGATTATTTTAAATAGTCTATTTTATTAAACTCTCTCAAAGAAATGTGTAATAAAACCGACTATGCAACACTCTGTTAAAGTTAAGCGGCTATGAAAGTTATTTAAGTTTTGTTAGCCGAAGAAATCATATTTCCAACCTGCAGACATATACATATATCTTCTCCCCTAAAATCGAGGTTTATTAAAGCAGCAAATCACATTTCCATTTTATCTTCTGTACACTAAAAAAATGTCATTTTTATTCTACATATATTAAAAATATATTTCACCTTTTAAAAAAAAGCTGTTAACTTACTTCATGCTCCTACTTTGCAGCATATGTGTGCAAAATTCAAATCGATTGTTTAATTCATTCGGTTGTGCATTTGCGTCTGTGTTTCATCAAGCAGAAGAATTCAATTATTCAGCAACCAAAAACACTCCACGAGGCCTTATCCGGTGACTGGGCTGCTGCCTTGCCTAGAAAGGTTCCTTGTTGATGGGACTGACATTTTTGTTATCTCGTACAAATGATAGGGATTATGAATAACGCATTAAGGACATTTGTCTGTCTGTCTGATTGCTGCTAAATTTAACTAGTCTCATTAGTCTCTCCCTTTTAGAGCTTGCCTAACAATTCAATATTTTAAAATCCATTCAGAATTGGTTAATGCTAAAAATGTATTATCAACAAAGCATCAAACCTATTAATAAAAGAGCTTGTACGCAAAACTCATTCATATCTCAATTTAATCTATAGATTGTTGGAAATTACTAAATTATTTAAATTGGTTTAATACAAAAATGTTGTATATAATTTAGTATAATATAAAATAGCAGAAAGCAAAGTAAATTAATTACACAAAACAGAACGTTTCTTGAATGCTTTTTTCAGAAATATGTTTCTAGCTTTAAAACTGAGGGAGATATAAAAATGAAGTCAGAGGTTCACTTTGTGAACGTGTTAAAAAACCTAAAATCCATATGCTAAAAGGTTATTTTGCTTTTAACTGGATTAGTTTACTAAGAAGGTTTATTTAAGTCCTCATCAAGGTGTCCAATTTTTCTTCACCTTATTATATTAAGTAAAACATAATTGAGTTAATTTTTGAATAAATATATTTGTCAACTGCATCGATTAAACTCTTTAAATGCTGTAAGCTTTCCATGCTCTAGTCAGAACTGCCCAACTACAAGATACCCTGAGCTCAGCTGTCTTTAACTAAACTTCTAAGCTGAAATTATGATCTTCCTAAAATTGTCAGAATTTCCATAGATATATATTTTCATTAATATTATTATAATTTTTTGGCTTTTGGCCGCGAAGAAGGTGGCGTATTCAAAAATGTAATATACAGATGTTACTGTATTTGTTACGAGAACATATAGCTATAGCTCTTATTATTTCTGAAATATTTAAGAAAAAAAGACTGGATCAGAAATCCCAATAGTTAGCGACTTTTAGAAAAATAATCGTCGATTTGAAAGAAACTTGAAAAGCCATAAAAACAAACTTCGAGTCTCATTTATTCAGATGGACAGGGTAAAAGCGACTCGGCTTTTATTGTTGGTCAATTTACTTATTGATATACAAAGATAATTTTAGGTAAACCAATCTACCATTTTTGATAAAACTTATTTGAAATAAAGCTTATAAGTTTGATTTAAGTTGTTGTATATAAAAACAGAATAATTAAATTCTTTCCAAAAAATAAAAAGTAGCCCTTTTAAATCAATTTTCAATGTATATAAAATGTCCGAGTATACATGAGAGTAAAAGTAACGTTCTGCATATATAATTTAGCGGGCAGACTCATTAACCAACCGCTCAATTATATGATATGTTCTGGTCGCAAGGAGGAGCGTCTCGAAATCAAAACAAACGACAATCAAAGGCAGCTCCACGCTGTGAAAACGTTCCCCTCAGCGAAAGATTCAATGTACTTGGATGGTCATTTGAGGGCTCTGCAGCCCTTAATTAAATCATAAATAAGCATAAAGCGACGCATCGACAATTAAACAAACATAAAAACAGACCAAGTGGCAATGCCCTCAGCTCTCAATGGCAAAAGCAACCACAAATAGAAAATTGCGCACTCAAATGACCAAAACGCATTCAAAATTGCATTTAATTAAGTCAATTCTCGCCCAGCCATGAAACAAAAGCCAATGCATACTTCTGGGATTTGGGAGTATTTTGATTTTGATGTTCACGCATTTGATGCTTTAACCAGAGTACACAAACTAAGCCTTCAAGCTTAATGCACAGAAATGCAGTCAACATTACTTTGTCGAATTTAACAAAGTTCATTTAAAGAAAGATTTAATTATAGGGTATATAAGCTGCGGTGTATAAAAAAAAACAAACTGAGTACTAATAATAATAATACTTATATCCAAGTGAATGATAATGATGACAATGACAGCTGTATACGGTCTCATTTTATTTTTTTTTTTAGTCATGCATTGACCAAGCGGCTCGTTTGGTCAGAATGTTTATTTTAATTACTGAAATTGCATTCGAGTGCTAACTGCCAATTGACCGGGCGCTTGATAAAGTCCAATTCTCACTCCATGTGCGTTTATCCCCTTTCGGATGCAGCTGCCATGTTGTGTTTACATCCGCTGTATTGTTGTTGTTGTTGTTGTTGTTGTTGCTGTTGTTGCATTGTTTGAGCTTTCCCCGACATTGCAGCATTTTGCCTTTGCATTTGGTAGGGAATTGTCCCCACACCCATTCCCAGCCCCTTTCCCAGCCCCTTTGCCAGCCGCAGGTCATCTACATGTATCAAAGTTTGCACAGGTAAATTTGTGCCGCGCAACTCTCCGGCCAATGTTATGAGTGTCATCATCAGCATCAACAACATCAGTCAGGAGGTATTTCCGATCCCAGCACGCACCTAGCTGAACTCGCTCCTCCAGCCAGCCCAGCCCAGCCCAGCCACTACGCGCTTTGTGCAAACACTTGGCCAACAGAAACAGAAAGCATACTATTAAGCGCTTTCAAAAGTGACGCGAATGGAACAGAGAAAGGCTAAAGTCGCAGACACTTTGCAAGCTTTGAACTTTAAACGTGCTATTTGAAATTCTTTTAGAAAGGATTTAATACTTTGTTATTATGTACAACATTTTAAATTCAACTTAGAGGCTAAATAAAATTTGTTGTGGTAGAAATTTATTATAGACAATAAAAGAGACTAAAACTTAACTCGTAAAGGTATTTAATATAATGCTTTGGTTTACTGATTAGTGAGATCAGTTTAAGCCTGGTCAATCTAAGTTAATAAATATAAATAAATAATAAATATTAATATATCTTAAACTTTTAATCAAGCAATCGCTCCAACATTTATTTAGCTAAAGTCACTTCGAATAGAAGTCCAGAATAAATATAATATATTAATATATAAATCAATAAAATTGTGAGGAATATCTCTTTACCTATATATCTTTCTTCTACATGAACAAGTATAATAAAACCTGCTGATTTAGATCGATTTTTTAAAGTATCTTTGGCTCTTTAAAATCACTAGTAAGCAAAAACAATAGCACAGACACTTGGGTCACCTCGAATTCGCGGCACCCACAATCCCACAACAACAATAATCGGTGCTTACCGACACTTCCCACAGAGTGCTCAGGCTTTTCAGGTGTTTCAGGTGTTTCAGGTGTTAGCTGTGTCGCTTGGCAATAATGCGTGTGGTTTAGAGTCCATTGTTGCTGCTACTGCAGCTGTTCGTGGCTTCTGTTCAGCTGGGAACGCAACTAGTCCCGAATGCACCCAGATCACTGGCCACCAGGTGCGTGAGTCCGCGTTTTGTTTTTGTTGCTGAAGTTGTGCATTTTAGACCACTTTTAAAGTATGCTTTAATATTTTTGCATTCAATAACTCCATGAAAATACTACACAAATAGACAAAACTAAAGCATACTTTTAGGTGCTATCAAATTAAATTAATTAAGTTTTTTTTTTTTTTTTGTAAAAAATGTGTTACCTTAGTGGCAACTTAATCTAGTTATACATTTAGGGGAAAGAACAATTGATCGCAGATGATACTTATATAAGATTTATGTTATATATATGGGCAAATGTATATTATTTACAGAATTTACAAGAAGAAGGTTATTTTAAATATTACTGTAGGAACCTGGTAGGAGCACCTTTTGAATAATTAATTAAGTTAAATTTGAAAGCTAGCTTTAATTAACGTTCTTGTGTATAATAATAGTATAATAAAATTCTCTACAAAGAAAAAATACATAAATAAATTCACTTAAAATGTTGCTCAAATGAATAAAAAAAAGGTTTTCAATAAATATTTGCAACTAACAAAATAAATCGTTTCTGAACACATTTAGTATAAAGTATATCTATACCGGAGTCCTATATATATGCCTGCTATTAAAACATATTTACAAAGCAGTTTAAATAGTTTTCATAACTCGAGGTTACATAAATGTGAAATTTAAATTACGAACCAGATGAATATACCAGGTGCAATTTTACTGCCAGTTGTCAAATTTTAAGATTCCGAAGGATCTGCATGGAAAAAGCCGCTGAGCGCGTTGCGTAATTAGTAAATAATTCAGTTATAGAAAAATAATTTTTCACCAAGCATTGAAAAAGAGCAAGTCGAAAAAGACGCTCGTATTTTTGGGAGGGAGTTAAAGGGTTAGGGCTATAAGAATATATTAAAATCTCAGCAGAACAGAGCAAAGCAGAGCAAGGCGATGCACTGTGGAGCCTACGTCCAAAAAGCATAGCAAAAAATCAAAGACCACACTAGAGATAATAATATAATATGAACGAATTGTTAAATTTACAAATTTTAACAAATTTACAGAAAGTAGATTTTGCTTGAAGGAGGCACTTCCAACTATACTATATTTATATATTTTCAATCAGCATCAATATCCAAATTAATACAAGTATTTATTTTAATCTAAATCTATGAATGCGATTATCTCAGCGATTGCAAGTTTTAGAGACTTGAAATGTTGTTGTTTGCTTGTATGTTTTGTTTGAATACGCAGATTAAGTTTTATTTTAATATGTTCTCGAAAAGTGTATGCAAAATTTAGAAACTAATCATATTAAATGATAAATACTAACAGTTTTTAGACACTAAATTTATTTTATATATTTGCTTAATTATTATAAATATTCCAATTGAAACTAAACTTAAACTTTCGCCGCTTTCTAATTAAATTATCTGATATTCTTTTAAGAAAAACCCATTTTACAATGCTTATTAAATTTTTGGTTCAAGAATTTTGATATGTCAAAGGAAAAAATAAATTCGGCCCACTGTCCGACGATGGCAAAGACGATTGGCGTCACGAAAATAAGAATTATGATAATAATAATGATAAAAAGGATTAAGATGGCTACGCTCGTACGTCCTGCCACAGTTCTTCCCCCTTTTATCATCGGAATAAACAAGTGGTTGTTGGTTATCAGACGTTAAAAGCTCGGCGTAATTTTCGACAACCAAACAAATATGAGCACACAGATACCCATTAATCGATTTTATACACTCTTGCCTAAGATTAATATTTATTCTCTGAATGAATTTGTACTATATAAGATTTCATACTAATAAGTTTTAATAAAATGCAATTAAGTAAATAAATCTTGTCGGCGATTAGTCTTATATACCCAATTGGGAAAGTTAAATATTATACCATAGAGCCTGGAAGACGACAGGAAACAAGGACTAGGTTGCGGGCTGTGAAAGGTTATGACGCTTGACGTATGTGCCCGTATAAAGGGGCGAGTTTCTAAGTTCACACAACATGTAGTCGCGTATAATTATGGTATTTTTACACAGCGGAGAGCTGGCTGTTACTTTTCGTTGAATTTAATTACTTGCGCTCTTACATGAAATATTAAAATGTTTTAGCGGTGGGGTAGTTAGCCGTCAGCCGGCAGCTTGGTGCATTTTATATGCGAGCAACGTTTACCGAGGCGGAGACAAAGAGTCTACGGCCGCGACAACAAGCCACGACGACACCTGCGTGATTTATTGCCAAAAACGCGAAAATGTCCCCCAACTGTCCTTGCCAGGATTCCAAGGGCCTCCCCTAGGCATACGCCAAGAAGTTGTTAACATTTTGGATGCTTTCTTTTTATGTATTTTCTGTTTTTTCTTTTTCTTTAGGTTTTAATTTCACTTTTCTACATGACAAACGGCGACCAACAATTTGTTGCTGTGGAAAGGGCACGCAAAGTGTAAATGTTTTTGTACTGTGGTATATAATTGTCTGCTTAATGCGTTGTTACTGCCAAAAATTAATTTCGCCTTTCGCAGCTAACTTCAGCTCTGAGCCACAAACAATGTGCCAAACAAAGCAATTATACGCCCAGACAAGACAATTTTATACTCAATATGCAAACACTGCCATTGTTGTCGTGTATTTTTGTTTTGCGTATAAAATTTATAGCATTCGTATTTTTAAACAGTAATTGTAGAGAGAAAGCAAAAAAAATAATGTTTGTATAATGTTTTAAGAGTTTTTGAAACCGAATTTAATTAAAAATTGCAAAATTTTAATTTTTTATCTATTGCTATATTTTTCCCTAATATCTAAGATATCGTTTAACACATTTTGTTCAAGATAGATCGGGATAGACTAGGATATACCCCGGCCACTGTTATCGTTACAAGCATTTTATTTATATTTTATTTATGACATTTTATTCCTCTTGCTTTGATTAAGAATTGTAAAATTTTAATTTTTTTTCTATTGCTATCTTTTTTCCTAATATCTAAGATATCGTTTAAGACATTTTGTTCAAGATAGATCAGGATAGACGCGAGTTCCCGACTAGGATATATACCGGGCACTGTTATCGTAACAAGCATTTTATTTATATTTTATTTACGATATTTTATTCTTCTTGCTCTTTTCTCAGAGGCTGTGCTTGGTTCCCACTATAAGATCGAAATTTTTTAATAACTCTAAATTAAGTGCATTTTTATCTTCATTTATTTAATTCTTCGTGTGTACAATTTTAAAATAGCATTTAAATCTGCGTATTACAAACATAAGACATTGTCAATTATATTTTGGGCAAAGTTCTTCAACTATCAATCAACTAAAAATCGAATGTCATTTATTATAATTAAATGTAATATTGTTATGTTGTTGGTGCTATTAATATTTCTTATAAGTTAAAATGATCTTTTTTATTATTGAACTTGTTTGTTTGTGAGATCACTTATATTATCTGTTTTACCTGTTGTGCAGCTTTGTTAAGATCTCAGCTACTTCGTGTTGAAGTAGTTGTAATTTAAGTTATTATCATACACTATTTTTCGTTATTTCTTTCTTCTTCTGCAAGTAAAATGATTCGCTATTAGCCCGCGTAGCTGACTTGCCCGACGACTACCGCAGGCTAACCCATCGATAGGGTCAAGATCTGATCTTCTTAAAATAAAAATAGAATAGAAAATGTTTTTTTTAAATACATGTACATAAATATAAATAATTATTGCACAGACCATATAATTTTTCTGATTAAAATTTATTTAATTATTGCCCATACTTATATTAATAGAACAAATAGTTTTGATCTTTCTTGTAAACGGTACAACTTAAAAATGTAGCTGCAAGTCCAAATCAAGACTCAGAATCAGAATACATTCTTGATCAAAATCAATAGAAATTAAAATGTTCTGTCTGTCTATTACTTTTTATAATATTTACTTTGCCACATTTGATGACATCATCATGAACTTTGATAGAATAGCAAAGAATAATCCAGTTTAAAATTGAAATTGAATTTTTATATAGATATAATGAAAATATTTTAAATCTTAATTGCACAGAAGATAACTTTAATACGTCTTTACTTCAGATAAGCAATCCCATCATATAAATAAAAGCTCATAGCTCGTTTTACCCTCGACTTTATTAAAACCCTGCGATCTGAACGTCTGTCTACGACACAAATCCACTCTTAAAAACACTGTTTTCATTTTTATTACCAAAAGATAAATATCAAATGCGGCATTTTGAGTTTTATACAAAAATTTATAGATTCTTTTTCACACATTCATATATTTATCCACACACGATAAAATATCCTGTAATTATTTTAAAGACTACATGGGGTATATCATAACTGTTGAAATTCATTTAAACGCAAAAACAAGCTTATATCAAGTAAAGGCAGATTCCTTTTATTCCTTTGCATGATTGAAGCTTTGAATTTGAAGATAAAATAAATTTTATTAGTCTTTTATGTTATGCCAAAAATATTTAAAAATATTCTATAACGTTATTTTCTCTTTGTCTAATAAAAAATAATCTTTTTAGTGGGTATCTTTTAGTTGAGCGCCAATCGACTAAGGAATTTGCACTTGCATCAGTTAGGTTTCAATAATGGACAAAAACCGAACGGAGGGTTGGTGAATGTAATCTTCTCTTCGGTGAGCGTTACCTTTTGACGTTGCTAATCTATCAATAAAAGTAAATCAAAACCAACCCCCAAACCAATAAACGCATCACTTCAAGAGGTATTTCCTGTTTTAAATTGAGGTAGCGTCCATATGGTACGCATGTGTAAATATGCTGATATGTACATCGACGAATATGGCAAATTGCATGCCTGGTTTTTTTTTATATTTTTTATTTTTGGAGTCGCTTCTATGCTGGAAAAAAGTGTAATTTTAAAAAGCCATAATCGTAGATAAGTGCGGTCTCATTGGCCAAGCAATTGCCAGTCTGAGCTATTCATTACAAACGTGGGCACAAAAGGGCGGCCACATATCACGTTTAATATTATCTGAGCACATTTTTTTTTTGTTGGCTTTTGCCGATAATCTGGCACCGTGTATCGCACCCTCAAACAGAATCCGACGATAGACCCATTTCGCCCATTGTTGTAAAGATGATATATGCACGCATTGAAATTTATTAAAAAACTGCTGACAAAAGAAGTATCAATATTTGCACAGAATACTATTTTTTAAAACAGACCATACATAAAATTGCCAGCAATTCACAATTGGCGTTGAACAGCTTCCCTGTAATGCAAATTATTGCTCTTTGATGTTATTTTTTTTTTTTTTTGTTTTTATTTGTTGAGTCTTCTCTCCTTACGTTAAGTGCAAATACCACAAACAGATTTCCAATCTTATACTTAAATATTCAGCGTATTTCAGTATAAGACTTAATTAAATAAGAACTGAATTGTGAAAAGGTTCCGTTTTAATCGACTTTGATTTTAAACTACAGTTAATAATCAAGACTGTGTATAGAAGCAGCTTTTCAAGTGTGTATTATATAATTTAAAACAACCATAATTAATAATACATTAAATTAAACGATGTTACAACTTTTAGTTTTATTTTTAAATTCAGTTGTATATTTAGATAATCTTATGCAACTTTTACTCTATTTATCGCATATGACAATTTTAGGAACTCAAAGTCACATACCAGGCACATTATTATTATATATCACATTATTATAAACCATTTCTCCAGCTAGAAGAAGTAATTCAAAAGGGTGAATTTACACATCTGTTGCGAGAACATTTAAGGGATTTATTAAGTTATTAATTTATAGTCACTTGAATTAAATGAAATACACTTAAGGAGGCTCCTTGTCGGTAGTGTCAGCCTAGACATTTTGATCCCATATATATTCCTTGAACACATCGTTGACTGAGCATTTTCCTGCAGTCCGATTTTCATCCATCTTCACTTTATTTTATTCCATTCAAGTATACCAATTTTAACCTGTTCGCTTAGCAAGTTGACAGGTTGCACTCATCCTCCATTAAGATGGAAGCATGCTTTCAAAATAAATCATATTTAAGAGACAATAGTTAGTAAATAACAAAAATGTTTTTAGATATCTTTTAAAATTTGGTTTTATGTTTAATTGCATTAGCAATCAGTGGGATGCAATCACAATCGAATTCTGTTACCTGTGCAATAATTTTTTACAGTGAAAAATGTATTTATCTGACATCTACTGGAATTTTAAAAATGTTAGTTAAAAAAAAGGACTAAATATATATGTAAAACTGCGAAAGGTTTATATTTAAAGATATGTGTATATATATATATATATGTGGGAGCAAGAGTGAGCAGGATATTTTAAAGGAGACTGCAGTCCAACAGCTGATAAAGATAGAGAGTCCGCTATATAATACAAGAGAGCAAAAATTAATTCTGTAAATAAATAATTGTTACAGTAGTAAATTTATAATTAAAGCAAGGCAATTTAAAATGAAATTAAACTACCTCACACAGATTTGTAATTAAACCCACCAGGATCCTTTAACAAATGCAAAAAAGTGTTCACATATGCACATATATATATACATGATCTTTTGCTGGAGCTGGCATTATAATCGATTTAATATAAATTAATATTTTATGGAATAAATGAACCCGATGAGTAGCTCCCAAAAAACAGACACACGAATGCTCATCAGCTGGCCCGTGCTCATTTAAATTTAAATCCTCATGTGTGCGCTTCGTTAATTTAATCTTAATTAAAAACCGGTTTTTCGAGTTCTGCTGTTTCGCCCATTTTCGGTGCCTTAGTCTTTTTCCTTTGCCTAAAGGTTGGCTAAAAGGTATTCCATTTTATTGCCAAGCGAGAACAACCCGAGCTCGTGTCCTTAACGTGCCACATTTATTTAGTATTCATCATATTTCTGATTTATTCAGTCCAAATGAGCACGCGTATAAATGTTTATAATTACACACACCGAAATTAAACCCCAACACACACGAACACACACACACACACCAACACACACACACATGCGTGATAAGTGAAAATATTAATCCCTGAATGAGTTGAAGGGGTTGCTTTCAACCGTGAGAGTATTTATATATTTAAACAAAACAAAAATGGAGCTTAATTTAGTTTTGAGTATATCCCGGATAAATAAACTTAAATGAATGAACTTTAGCGTAAATGGAAGTTGGCAGCAGACGAAAGAAGATAGATGGTCTCCGAATGAGGGAAAAAACCTGTATCAATAAAAGCTGTTTATCTTGCCCGACTGAATGATTGGTAATTAAGTATTTAAAGTAGTATTTTCAGGCAGATCTGAGACGAGATCATATAAAGTAAAGCTCTATTGCAAAATTGCATCAGTAATCTATATTCGGTGGGGATAAACCTGGCAATCCACTTCTGAAGGTTTTATTAATAATCAATATTAGGCATTAATTAGTTAGTTATTTGCAGGCGTTGATTGTGGCGTGGTTTGTTGGCTATAAATATTATATATAGTTTAATAATTTAGAAAATTCGTTAATATTATGTTTGCTACCTTAGAGTTATTCACGAATCTATTATTAATTTTGGTATGAATGAAAATACTGTTTCAAATAGTTCCTCTTTCCAAAGCAATATCACAGTTTTTTTTTTTATTACTTATTTTCTACAAATTTAAAATCAGTCGATTTATGCAATTCAACACAAATGCTGTTGGGCTGGCACATAAAACGCATCAATTAATTAATGCAAACTAAATAATAATAGTATGAATAATAATATGCAAATATTGTTTCTGTGTGTAACATCAATAGATTTGATTGATTACAATATTGCTGTCAATAACTAGAAAAAGTGTTATTTGTAGTTACGATATAAATATTTTATTGTGTCTAACTAACAAGTTATTTTAAAACGTTAATTATTATTCTAGAATGGGTGTGAATTTTCAAAAACAAATTTGTTGTTTTAAATTTAGAATCTTCCGATTTTATTTATGATCGATTGCTGGTATCCAAATTAGTAAAAATTCCATTTTAAAAGCATTTCTGAGGGGGTCTATTTTTTTGTTAAAAATCAAGCAAAAAATGCGAAAAAATTTGACACGTAAACTTCTCAAGTTTATTTGAATTACGAAGTACTCCGCACTGATTTCTAATTTCAATAACTTTACCAAAATTACTTTACAGATTTATCTGATTGATACCATATTATTCAAAGTATTTCTTTATTTTACATCAAAAGCAGTTTCAATTTTTGTTTTTATTTTTTTTAACTTAGAATCTTCCGATTTTATTTTTATTCGATTGCGGGTATAAAAATAAGAATAAAAATCAACTTTAACAGTATTTCTGGCATGTAAACTACCCAACTCCATATGAAGTACTCCTCCCGGATTTCAAATTTCAATTACTTTGCCAAAACTTTAACGATTTTTATTTTTAATACCATTTTGTAAAAAATTTGTCCGCTTTCTTGATTCTACATCAAAAGTATTTTTAATTTTTGTTTATATTTTTTTCGAATTATAATCTTTTATCTCTTCATATCTCTTTTCTTCTTTTATCTCTTTAATGTTTAAGCGATTGGGGGTAGCCTACTTATACCATACCATATTTATCGGTAAGCCAATCAATGTAGAATGTAAAAATAAGATCGCTTAAATGTTAATAACGTTTAAGCAACAAAATGCATTTAAAATTTTTATTGTTTGTGGCTGCAATTAGTTGCAATTAGTTGCATTCCCCTAGATAGTCAGAGATAGACCCTTTCACACAAAGAGCACCGCTTAGGGAAAAATGGTTGCCTTTTGCGGATTGTGTTCACCCCTTCAACTATCAAAGCGAGATCATTTGCATACCCTTTGGCATCTATACCATAAAGAGATGCGAGTAAACCCTCTTGGAAAGAACCCTTCACGGCCTGTCTCGGGGCTTTCGTCACGTTTAGGGCAGACGTGATGTCCTCGTGATGTTGCAGCAAGAACGGAAAGGGCTGATCATCCCCCAGAGGCATATAATGTATAAAAATGTGACCTTGTCAAGATTTCCTGTCAGCTTTCAGTATAAAAAACAGCAGATCTTCTGAGAAATTCCTTCGCCTTATGCCCTTGTTTAGTATTGTTGTTATGTTAGTTTTGTAGTTATGTAGTTTAAAGGGAACTTAATACCCGATCCTTGTGTGCAGTTGGATAATATACCAAGCTATATTTAATGCTCATATAAGATAAATAGACGGATAAACACATTTATAGACCGAAAGGAGGCAATCAACTCAAAAAATATATTCTATAAGGGATTAAAGCTATAATCATAGAATCATAATTTGATTAAGCATTGATTGTAGAAATAAAATATTAAAAATTAAAAGTATATATCTATAAATCCATAAATATTGAGTACCACTGCTTATTTGATATATACTTAGTACAGATAATTACAATTAACGACTACAAAATTCCACATGAAGCTGGAAACAGGGTATCTCCAAGCTGTCAATTAGATCATGTTCACAAATTTAGATTTAAATGAAACAGAGCTCTTTACTTGGTTGCCAGAGAAGACGCTTTGATATTCAAATGGCCGCACTCGAAGTTGTCTTTTTTTAGTTCGCCAAACTAATTTTCAAATTTTATGCATAATTCAAAAGTATTACCCTCTAGGTACCTTAAGTCCGCCAAGGGTTAAACAGCACACAGGCTGTTTGCCATATTTCATCGTTTCATGCCCAAATAAACGCAATGAATTTCATCAATCGACGACGCGTTTTCAGAGCTGTCATTACGGCCAACGCAATCGCTATTTGCATATAAATTGCTTTTCGTTTGGTCTCGTACTTGGTTATATACTTTTTTTTTTTTTGGTAAATTTTTATTCAACTGTTTATCGGGTTGTTAGCATCTATTTGTTGTTGCAGAATTGGAGAAGGGCGTATTGCCGATAGACCCATTTTTAATTGGGCTAATTTGCACTTAAACGATTTACTAATTCAACATAACGTGCATCGACACCCATGGTGACAATTATATTTACAGAGTTCCATATTTGCCCGTGGGCTTAAAAACCAACCTATTTTGGCTATTTAAGTGCTTCAAAAAAAAATTCAAGAAATTGTTTTTGAAACCCTTCCAAACCTCCAAATTAAAAACGAAGAAAATAGAGCGTCATGTTTTTTATACAAATATCCATATTTCATTAAACTCATATTTACAAATAAAAAAAATGTTAATCAAGCTATAGCTTAAATATTAAAATTGTATTATATACTAAAGAATCTAAAAGTCATATCCAAGTTGTTTTTCGTTCAAGCAAAAAAAAAAAAAAAAAAAAAAAAAAAAAAAAAACACAGTCGAGACAACAACGAGCACAGCTGGGGGTGACATTATTTTTCATGTCGATGCCTAAAAAGAGGAAAAGTCCCGCAAGCTTTTAGCGGTACGCGGCCTTCTGTTTGCCCCGCTGATTCTTTGCATATCTGATGACACTCGACCTAGCCATCTCTGGCCCTGAGGGCAGGTGACGCTGTTGCGCTTTGTTTCTATTGTCATCAACTGAAATTGGCTTTTAATGTTGCCGCAGAGATATCTTAAGAATAATTGTTTTGCGTGTTTTTCTTGATTTTACCGTCCCAGCTGGCCCCGCAGGTGCATTTTATTTCCAGTTGTTGTACTGATTTTCTCTTTTTTTTCATTTTAACTTGTGTTTGTTAAGGGCACTTTCAGCGCAACGGCTTGAAATGGGCCGACAGCTTCTAATTGTACTCTAGCGCCTATTTTTTATAAAAATTACTTGTAAAGTGTACAGGTCACAAAATTAGCTGCACATTTTTAATATACATTTTTTTATTCGTGAGTAAAAAAATCAACTTAAAGGAAAGCAAAGTTTAAAATATGTAAATGAAAAAAATATTTGATTGTTAGCAGAAAGCAACAAGTTGATAGCTTATAGTTACTCTGTGGCAAGAGTGTGTATATTTTATATTTATTACATAACTTATATAGAATAAAATAGCTTAACTTATAGAACATATTAATATGCACTTTTATCTTCATTATTGTTTTTGAAACAGCTTATTGCATAAATGTGTTTATATATCCTATTCAGATATGATCATCAGACATTGTTTCCTGTTTTACTTATGCATCTTACAGAAAGAATCGGACACTTTCAATTCTATAAATTATATAAAATGTTTATTCTTATTAACAGAAAATCAATCAAAATCAATCTAAAAATGTTTGTTTCCTTCCCCAAGAGGCTATGAGAGCTATTGTTCTAGGTCGCCTTATTGTCCGCTCAGATTAAATAAAACCAAGCATACTCTGCTTGAGATATTTAAACTAATTCATATATATTCATACGTTTCTAATTTCTAAAATAATGTCAATTCTTTTATAAAAACTCAGACTGTTTTTATCATGTTAGCATAGTTGGGTTATTAGTTGTATAAAAGAATAAAAATTAAAATTAGCAATCTGTACAATCATCACTGAAATGACCGCCTAAATTATTAATTTAATTTATATTAAAAAAAAGAAAGTCAAATGGGGTCTATATCAGATTTTATAATTTTAACTAAGAACTAAGAACATTTTAATATATTTATTCAATAAACCCTTTCAACTAGCAAATATTGCAATAAATAGCCCAGGAATAGATCAGGAATATGTGAAGAAAAAAAACATATATAAAAGAAAACGGTATAATCTACACCAATTCCACATTGTTCCACCCTATAGCCATGAAATTACTTTCCGCTTGACGCCCCATTCTTGGCCGGGGCTGCGAGAATTGTTATCAAACGGCAAGCGACCCATATAACTGTTGGGTCTCCGGGGAAGGGGGTTTATGCTGCTGAAGCGCCGACGGCAAAAGAACGAAATATTTTTTTTTTGGAAGAGCAGCAAAACAAACGACAAGAAAAAAGCATTTTTTTTTTAAAGCCAATACGTGAAGTGGGAACTTAAAGGTTTCGGGGTGGGTCAGCATTGTGGTTCAGGGTGGGTTCGGTTTTGGTTCACGGCTTTGGCATTGCGCCTGCAGATAGGCACAATAATTGTATCAAAAGCATATTTTCCATTCTAGTAGAACGAGTTTTATGCCTTTTCAATAAACATTAACCGATTTTGGTATTTTTTCATAAAAGACCAACAACAACAACAGCGAGAGCAATATGCACATATCTCAAGTACGAATGAGTCTGTGGAAAAAGCGCTCGACTAGGAGTTATCCTGTAAATTGTTTTTAATTTATATATTTATAAAGTAGCTTATATAAGTTTTTAATTAAATTATTTATATAATAATAGTTATAAAAATAAATTTAATGATAAAATCACAATAATTTGTATATATTAGAATTGTTATGACTCCAACTTTAGTAAACAAAGTTAAGTTCATACAATAGAGTCTTAATATTAAAACTCGTACAGGGTATTGAAATAACAATAAAACCACCAGTGTAAAAAGCCAAGAAATATGCAATGCTTTTGTGCGGCAATCATTCATGCGTTCATTATTTCATAGACTACGCTTATCCGCTTATATACAAATACCGTTAAAAATATTTTGTTGTCCATTTTTTTTTTGCAAACCCAATATGCAAAAAATGGCAATCAATGAGTTGGAAATATTTTTGTTTTTCTTGTGTTTTGATTTTGCAGTTAGCTTTCGTATTAACACAAAGTGTTCCGGTTAGAGTCGGGTTCTTTTTTTATTACCTGAATCCAATGCACATGGGCGGAAAAAGTTATATGGATTTTCTGTTAAATTATTTATGTGTGTTTGTTTATATGGTTGTGCTTAACCTTCTTAACTATAGCTTATCCTATTCAATAAATACAAGTTTATCAATTTTTCTGCATTGCTTGCCACATTTCATATTTATTAATATTAATGCAAAGTTTTTGGAGATTTCTCAAAATTTTATAAGAATACACAGATTAAAAATATTAAGTTCTTTAGCTACATTCCTCTAATTGGAAAGTTAACTAATGCAGCTTAAACATCGAATTGAATACGCTTTTTAAATGCAGAAAAGCTTTATACAATGCTTTTTAGTTTATTATTTATTTAAGAATTGATTTTTCATATTGCTTCCCAGGTGCAATCAGTAAAGTTGAATGCTCGCTGCGAGTGTAACAACAGGGTCTATCTTGTATTTATTTATTTTTATATTTATTTATTTATTTATTTGAAAGCGATTGACGTTACGAGTGTCAACTCAACTTATTAAAAGAATATAAACTACAAAAGATTAATTGCAAAAAGCCTAAAAAAAATAAAGATATTCCTAATAACTCCACCGACACGATGGTGGTATTTTATTTGCCAATAATGTAATAGAAATCTACAGCCAAAATAGATATTAGTGGCTAAAAAGTCTTAAACTAAATCTTATAATAACAAGACTAACATATGAAAGTAAAAATCATATTAATATATAATATAATATCTAACCTATATAGATAAAAAGAGAAAGATATAGAAATATAGAAATAGTTGGAAACTTCCGATTAAAATCGTTTTATTTATTTAATTATTGTTTTTTTTTCATATTTTGATTACTAGTCAATGTGATTTTTATTTATTTATTATTCAAAAGCAACTATTCTTTTTTGATCTATTGTTGATCTATTGTTTAAACCCATAAACATCGAAATTAACTCGTATGAAATATATTTATTATTAAACGTTAACAATTTAGTTTCGACTCGAGGTAAATTCTTTATATTTTGAATATTTTTTTATAATTGGTATCCAAGAAAATTTTAGATGAGACTCTGTTATAACTACAAAAAACTAGGAGAAAGTTAAAACTTAATCTGATTGTGACATGCTTCAACGTATATATACGATAGCTCTGTATAGAAAGCTCTCAATCATGTCCAGGAAGCCCGCGTTGCTAAAGGAAGGCAGCATCAAAAGCCAAGGGATCCTTTAAGGTTCAGTGCGTTTGCCTTGCTGATTGTCTGGCAGGACGATTCTATCGCGGGTTTTTTTATGACGCGGTCCAACTAATACTTATGACGAGGGAAGCCTATATTCTATTGGAGCAGTTGGAAGACGTAATAAGAACGCCCCACATAATTATGCTGGGTGTGCTTCGCGCGTTTTTGCAGACGTCGCATCGATTTTGTTCTCAAGTTACGCCAGCTTTTGTTTACACAAGAATTATGTTTAATGAGAGACGCAGCAGCTATTGCTGGTTACCCTTGCGCTAGGGTTGAATCGCGGCCTGGGCTACAAAACTGACAATTATAATTACAAGGTCTTAAGTTTTTCGTGAAAATTATTATTTTAATTATGGTTTGGCAGGGCAACAGCAACAGCAACAGCCAAACGAGGGTTGTAATAATAAAACTCGATATATTTATGGCCACGTCGAGTGTAACACAGATCATAAATCGAAACAACAATAAACATGAAAAGATGCTATATATGTGTCTATATCGACTTTATACGATTGTCTCGCGCATAAAAACCCAAAAATCATTGACAGCAAATAATCTAATCAACTGGCATAATCAGTTTTTATAGGCCAAACGCTGACCAGCTCGCTGCAATCATAATCTTTTCATATAAAATGAGTTTTATTTGCTCGACGAACACGTTGATAATTTTTATTTGCCAACAACGTTCGCATGTCCTGCGATAGCCAGCATCAGAAAAATAACTGTCGTCTGTACTATTATTTTTTCGTGCAGCTAAAAGCGTCGCAGTAATAATCATTTATTTAACGTGCCCCACATTTTTCTTATTTCTGCTGACCTTTGCGTGGACAGACGCCAGCCATTTATGTGCAGGTCAGTCCTCTGATGGTAAAAGTTAGATTGGACACTTGCGCAATTTGCTCGTAATGAATCTAATTGAGTTTCTCAAGTGGCCACAGAATCTTCGTGAGGCGACAAATGTAACTGGGAATACTAATGCTTAAGAGTGCTTCAGAAAAATACAACATTTATTTACTTGTCTTATATGTAAAAAGTATTTTGTAAATGGAAATATTAAAAATTAAAAGCACCACCTTATTATTAATATGTTTACATTATTTACAATGAATTAAAATAAATATAAAGGAATATGTTTAATGTTTAAGGTTTAAGTTTATAAAAAATTCGTAATACAGAATAATTTCATAATATAAAGAATATTCAGTGTTCTTTAAAGGAATTCATAATAAAGAAAACTTTGTTAGACGAAATTTTGTAATAGAGACGTTTGAATGTAGTTTGAAACAATTAGATGCAGTCATGGCTAATATGCATATATATATATATATATTCCATGTCTCTTCCCATATAGCAACATAAATTAAACCCAAAATTCAGTTAATAAATCTATGTTAAATGTTAATCTCAAGTTTGAGAGAGGAATCACCTTGTATGAATTCCCTAAACGGACTCTATTTAAAATTGCAAGAAACTGAAGCTGTGGTAAACTATACGAAGGAATTGTATCTCATATAGGATGAGCATTGTATGAAATAAAGTTATTTTAAATTATTCATTTGTCAGTTTCCAACCGAAAATTATCCTTTAATCAATAAACAAACTTTTATTAAAGACTGTGCTTGACGGCACTTAAAACAAAATTCATACAAAATAATGCTCAAAGCTGAACTACTTGAATTACATGTTTCAATTGAATCTTTGAAACAATTTAAATATGCTTCAAATGTTTTTGCTTAACAACATTTTTAGTTTTCTGTGGGACAAACAATCATAGGATTTTCTTTATTTAACTTCTGTCCTTATAGTGGACAATAATTAAATTTTATACAAAAAAAGATTGGCTTTTCAATTTACATTTATTTACAACGACAACATGATAAACTAAGATGTAAAACAAAACAATTTAAAATTGATCGACGTCTGTCTGTTTCATACACTTGCTACCAATTTAAATTCAGTTTAGAGTATAACAAGTTTATATTGGCAATTTGTAAGCTGACTTGATAATTGTATGTAGAAAAAAAAAAGCCACAACCGCATAATGAGACAGAACAAGGCTAGGGCAAAAGTGTATCGTCATCACCTCAACTAAACTTAAATAAAATGGAAACATGCCGCGTGGAGGCAATGTGTCCAGTTGACCGCAAAAAATGCCATAAAATTGAAGTCAATTTTGTGCCAGGGGCAACGCATTGAAATCGAAAAGTGAAGCGTATTGAATGCCAAATTGAAATTAAATTGAAATTTGATTGGACTCGGCTGCAAAGCGAAGCGACTGACCCGCAGGCTGGTTTGTGGGTCTACTAACTGAGACCGGCTGCTGGCAAAATTGTTGCAATTAAATAAACATAAAATGTCAGCGACTTGGAAAATAATGCCAATAACTTAAACACTGTTTCATATCGAGAGGCGAAACGTTCTTGGGCATAGTCGGGGAATGCTTGCGGTCTTTTTAAACAAACCGCAGGTGTTGCATACATATGCCAGCTTTGCATTAATTATGATGTTCTCCGAGGCTCGAGGGGCGTGGCAAACTATTTTGTAGCAGCAGTCGCTGCTATGAAAATTGTACCACACACACACACACCTATAGGCTAAAGTAATTTTATTGCCATGCACAGGAAGCTGCATAGACGACGCCATCGCCATCGTCCTCGTCGTCCTGGTTGAATCCATGAAAGTATGCATCGTGTGACCCGTAAACTTTACAGTTTCTTTGTTTGGACTTGTACCAACGAGCTTATAGCTATTGTTTTTAGTGCTCTTGTTGTTGCAGCAAGTTCGTTGCTTATACATATATTATTTTAGTTTGCTGCCCTGTTTTAAGACTCCAACAGTATGCGCACAAGGTACAGCCAACAAAAAAAAAATATTCAATTTCCCTAGAGATGTAATTATGAACAGACACTTAAATCGATTTATTAAAAGCCACCCTCCGCATGTGCTACCAAAAACTTTTTGGCAAACACCAGCAAAATAACTCTTACTAACTAATCATAAGAAGCGGAGTTTTAAATGCTGGCGAGTAAACACCTTGAATTACTTTAGGAATATCTATAAATTTATAAACTGTGTAAATCTAATACATGCTTGTTGTGTTTAGAAATAAAATTTGTCAGTACAGCAATATTTTTAAATTTTTAAATTGTGGGTGCCAGAAACTTTCAATGTACTAGGGAATTATAAACTGATCTGTCTTTGAATCTGGCAAATATATATAGATTAAAACGATGCTCATCCAAAAAACAGACTCAGTTATACAATAAAGCAGAATATATTTTAAATCTTTTAATTTATTATTTAATTTATTTATCCATAGCTTAGTAATATAAGATAATATTTATTTATATATTTATTTTTATAAAAAAAACTTAAATTTAACCTTTAATAGATACTTTTTAAATTTATGTATTAATTATTGAATAATTATGTGATTAATTATTGAGATGTGATTTCTTACATCATTTTATTATTATGTATTAGAAAATTAAGATTAAAATCTCAGAGTTCCTAAGGTTGCTGATGTGATCCAAACACAGGCAAAAACTACTTATTCCCAACTAATTGGTCTTTAACATAACTCGATAGGAAGTTCGCCAAGAAAGAAAAAACTGAAGAGGATCTCCTTCCCAGATATCTTTTATAGGCTTATAAATAATGTAAAAATTAATTGCAAATATATGTAAAATAAATAGATAAACTTATTTAAAATAGTTAAAAATTGTGCAAACATAAAATTAATTCTTTATACGCCATTTGGCAAATATTTTATATTTTTTTAATTTTTAAAAGAGCAGCTTTAGCTGTTACTAAAAAACTATTTAAAAGAACTTTGTGAGTAACTTTTTGTATATACGTTTTAAATAATAAAAGAATATATTTTGCATATAATATTGAATATTAATTTTGAGTTAGGTAACAATCTTAACTACCAATTTTAGTCAGGACTTTAAGCAATAAAATTATTTAACCGTTTTAAATATGGTCGTTATTAGAATGATATTCTCAATGACAAGTGTGATCAGGATATCCTGTAAAACATAAAAGTAGTCTAGTTTGCTTGGTTAAAGACTGACAAACACAAGGACAAGGCTACAATCTATGAAATTTCACTAACACAACAATTAAAGTTTCTGTAAAACTATAAAATTGAATTTAATATACAAATGT
Source organism: Drosophila lacertosa (assembly GCA_004143845.1). NCBI lineage: Eukaryota > Metazoa > Arthropoda > Insecta > Diptera > Drosophilidae > Drosophila > Drosophila lacertosa. Next base: position 3,604 of record SCDZ01000939.1, on the reverse strand, counting down.
AAATATATTATATTGATTGTGTAGTATTTTGAACAGTGCACAGATGCTGTGGATCAACCATTGGTTGCACCCACACCGTGCGAACAACTTGAAAAACAAATTTACTATGTACACTTAATGTCTAGACAAAGCCTCCAATTACCTTATCCGATTACACGAAGATTTTCGCAGGCGACCCAACGTAACCCGTTGACCCGGCATGCCCCATTCCGGCAAGAAGTCCGCATACACTCGTATTACTGGCGTCCCTTTGGGTCCGTCTCACATTGTTGTCGTTGTTGACGTCATCAAAAATGTTTCAAATTATGTTGGGCAAAAGAAATAGTCTCACACCTGGCGCGCGCCAAATATACAAAAGGAGCAAAAGCACTTAAGTGCCTGGACAGGAGTCGGATTTTTAATTGAAGTGCCGCAGTGATCGCATAGTCGTTGGTATTTCCTCTATTGTTTTCGTTGTCCCATTTTGCCCCCATTTAGTCTGTCGCACGGGCAGCAGGTGTAAAGTTAAATCATAAAATGAAATTAAAATAAACCAAAGCCGTACGCAGCAAACGTAATGAAGTGGCCAAAATTAAAAGGATTTTCTTTTCCCTCCCGCTAAGTTCGACTCCAAATGTTGTAAAAAGCTCAGCGCAACATTTTCATTTTTTTTACTTAAAAAAGAAAATTACTTAAATAATTCATGAGCTATGGCCGAAACCTGGCGTAACCCTTATAATTTTTTTAAAATTGCAGCGCAGTGTAATCAAAGAGAAAAGCAAAAAAAATTAAATACGCTCTTGCTGGCAATAGTGGACTAAAGGATACTCTGTACATAACTCCAAACTAACATATACAGTTAATTCGTAACTAATTACGAAGCACTAAACTATGCAAAAATTAATCTTAAATCGAATCCAAATTAAAATTATTATATGTCATCTAAATATATATATATATATATATATATATATATATATATATATAATACTATATATTGGAAATAAAATAATAATAATATAAAATTGTTTTGTTTTGATTAGATTAATTTAATGGATGTTCTTGATTAATTAAATACATTATTAAGAAAATTCGCAAAAGTTTGGACTGTGAAACAAGCTTAAGACGATGAATTGGCAAAAATTGTATTTAAACTTAAAATCAATAAATTTTCTTGAGTCTTTTCAGTAATTAATTGAAGTCAAGAAACAAGCAATAAAGAGTTATTGATACTCTAGGGTATGATATTATAGTCACAGTTTAAAAACAAATAAATTCACATATATTTTTTATATATTTTATACATCCTTATTCTGTTTGTAAAAAACTTGCTTCTTTATTTTTATTTATTATTTATTTATGACTAGTAAAAATACGCATTGTAAGCAATTTTCCAACTGTTTCATGCTCGTTATAAAATCACTATTTGTATCCCTATACTATTATTTCAACACAACACAATTAATTAAAAACAATTAAGAAGTCAACAGTCAAAAGGGCCAAACCAGGAATTATTCCAAAACTAGCAGTCATCTTAAATATCTCACACAAACTTCCACCCACCCACGACATATAAAGCTCACTTATTCATCTGTCTTTCTCACTATAAAACTAATTTCAAATCAACTTCTTAACTAAAAAAAACTACATATTTTATTCTAAAGGAGCATCCAAATCTAAGCACAAACCAAATCGCAAGACTGGAATATTTGATTTGTGAGCTATCGATTTGTAGTAAACGTGATCTGCTTGAGATGTGAGTAGAAAAATATTAATTACAATTTGTGAAGGAAGCCATTCGTCATTTGAGCCAAAAGAAGTTATAAACTTAACTTGAAAACAAAAGGAGATATGTTTAGCATGAGTAAATGTTTCATATATAAAGCCTGAAGACATTCCTCAAACCAGAAAAAAGTTTGTTCATTTTGTAATCGATTATAAAAATCTGTTATAAATGAAATTAAATTTACCAGCAAAAGCATTCGACAAAAAGAACAATTTTCCAATTGCTGTTGTTCAAGGCGCAGCAAGTTGAGCGTGAATGAAATCAATTCGTCTTTAAATCAACAAAATTAGCTATACAAATTGTGCGAGAGAACCAAAAATGCCAAGCACAGTCTCATCTCGACTGTCGGGCAATTAAACGACGCCCGCCGAGGCTGGGGCCAATCCAATCCCTGACTCCGCTATTTGGTCGCGCCCAACTCCCTGAGGCTCTGCACAAGTGCAGAAGAGCAGCGAAGCAAACGGAAAATTCATTACAAACAAATTAACAAATAAATCAAATTTCAATACGAAAATTTGTGTTTGCGAAAACAATTTTGAGTGGGGTTACGGAAGCTGTGTTGTGTTCGGTGTGTCGAGGGGGGCTATCACAAATCGCATGCCACGCCCAAACGCTTCGCACAACCCAAAAAGAATAGCGCTGAGGAAAAACTGACAGCCGGCAAATCGTCGAAAACTGCGGCTGCTGGCTGGAGCTCTCCACTTGAGAAATCATTTGTCTAAATTAATTCCTGTCGTTTACATTTGCCAGAACGGAGCAGCAGCAAAAATCAAAGATTAAGACAAACATTTACTACTTCTAACCCACCACCGAAGCCAACCGAACGGAGTAGGATAAAACTCAGAGGCATTTCCTTGAAGCTGTCTCTAAACTGTAAACTGTAAACTCTGAACTGTGAACTGTGAATGTTTGTTGGCTTACGCCTTTCCCGTTCCATGATAAATGGCTTGATGCGCATTTGTTGGATCAACGTTTCTGGCGTCGTCGTCGTCGTCGTCGCGTTAATAACTCATTTGAAAATTCCGCCGACAATGTTGCATACGTCAATTTTTTGCCCAAAAAACAATTAAAATTGTTGCTGGCTTTAGCTTCAGGTAGCTCTCATAATTATAACGGCTAAATTCTATATAGTAACTGGATTTCAACCCTTTGCCGCCGATTGCCACTGCCACGGCTGCAATTTTATTGAGAATTCATAATATCGCGTGGAAGTCACGCTGGCAGCCAAAAATAAGCCAACTTCTTTGTTGGGGCGTGGGCGAATTCTGGTTTCAATAATTATTCTGTCAAAAACACGCATTACTTAGACACAAATAGCTATTTTATAACGAACTCTACATTTTTAAGCAGCAAATAATTCGAAATCATTAAAAAACGATACTTATACACAAAACTGACCGCTTTGATCAAAATGATTTAACTTGTTAAAATAAAAAATCTTTTGATTAATTTTTTTTTTTGTTTGCAGTTTGCTTTAATAAAATATTCAACTCCGCTTTTAAAGCTAGATATATAAAATGTATTTCCGCTTCGAATAAAATGTTCCGTTTTTTTAAGTGGGAATATATGTCAAGTTGTTTTAAGCATTGATTATTAAAGATATATAGTTACATTAAATTATGTCAGAGATCTGAAGACCTCCTGTAAAGATTCTGCATTCAAAGTTATTGGATACACCCAAAAATAATAACAAATATGTAACATTGAATACAATTACTTTATTTTTTATTATCATTATTTTTATTTTTATCATTGTTTTAATTTTTATTATTATTTTAATTTTTATTATTATTATTATTATTATTTTTATTATTATTATTATTATTATTATTATTATTA
>SCDZ01000938.1:0-31307 GCA_004143845.1 Drosophila lacertosa | reverse complement strand
TATATATATATATATATATATATATATATATATATATATATATATACTTTTATACTTATGTTCTTATATATATATATATATATATATATACGTGTATATACGTATTTATATTGTTATTAAAATATTTATAAACTGAATTTCATTAAGCTTTACCAAACGTGACGCGCTAGTCACGATGAATAACGTACTATATATATATATTTATTGGACACTTCAGTTTACATTAATAAAGTAATAGACTATACCATATAAGATTGTGTCAAATTTAAGTATATAACAATTGCAACTGGAAATGTTAATAGGTTTTGATTTCATTATTTTAGTACTTTTCGCACCTTCCTTATTCGTTTCCCGTAAGCACTTCTAACTGCAGACCAAGAGTTCTTTTTCCATGACAACGCATCTTGCAACTTCGAATCCGATGCAAATTGACATAAGTTTCAGTTATAAACCAGTATATTTAATAAATTGGCACACTATAGAAGCACAATAGCAACTTGAGAGCAATAAAACAGCAACCGCAAGAAAAACCTCTACATTTGTAATTATAATGAGATTTTAGCTCATGTAAATAGACATTTTAAATACAATAGCTCGTGTATCTGCATAATTTGTTCACCGGATTCTATTCGCGTCTCACGATTGTTACAAAAAAATGACGAATCAAAATTGGTGTACAAACAACTTATTTTCCTATTATAATCACAACTGTGACTGACATGGTGATTCAGTGCAAACAGTTCCCATTTCTGTAAAAAGCCCGACTTACCGTTTAAATGCATATTTCCAATATGCTGCAAGTTTAATTTCATCTCGACATTCTAAATAATGCATTCCTGAAAATTTGTATATAGCTATGACAAAGCTAAACATTTTAAAATCATTACTGAGTAAAAATGATAAAGGATTATATAATGACTTTATGTAAATGTAGTAGATTCAGCACTGCTTTGTCTGATGATCATACTATTGGAGCTGGAGTTCCTCAAGGTAGTGTACTTGGGCCAACATTATACGTACTTTACACAGCAGACATCCCAACAAGCACACGACTTACAACATCTACCTTCGCTGACGATACAGCTATTCTCAGCCGCTCCAAATGCCCAAGACAAGCATCTGCGCAAATCGCTCTTCATCTGTTTGACCTAGAAAAATGGCTATCTGATTGGCGAATAAAAGTAAACGAACAAAAATGCAAGCACGTTACGTTTACCCTGAACAGGCAACATTGCCCAACGCCCACATTAAACAACACCGCACTCCCGCAAGCAAACGAAGTGACATATCTGGGAGTTCACGTCGACAGAAGACTCACATGGCGCAGGCACATTGAAGCTAAGAGAACACAATTAAAACTGAAAGCCAATAGTCTCCATTGGCTTATTAACGCTGGCTCGCCTTTTAGTCTAGACAACAAGGTCCTGCTCTGGAATTCTGTGCTAAAACCTATATGGACATATGGCTCCCAGTTATGGGGGAATGCTAGCAATAGTAATATTGATATTATTCAGAGAGTCCAGTCAAAGATATTGAGATCCATCAACGGGCCACCGTTATATGTTCGAAATGACAACATACAAAGCGACTTGAAAATTCAACCAGTCAGAGGTGTAATAGCTGAACACAAAGAAAAGTACTATGGCAAGCTCTCTTCACACCCTAATCATCTCGCGAGAGATTTAACAAGGTTGCGCAGTCGATCCCGTCTTCGTCGTAATGACCTACCAACCCAGCGATAGACTCTAGGGTCCTGCAATCACATTACAGTCCAATTGAACTGTTAGGTAATGATTAGTTATAAGATCTGTAAACTTATTGTAAGTCTCATAATTAAGAGAAGATTCAGTAAATAAAAGCAAAGTATATATAAAAAAAAAAAAATGTATATGTACTATATAAAGAACAGAATAGTAATACCCAAGACTTGCAATTGTAAACTTATACTCGAGTATACCCGTTTGTTACTATAAATGAATGATGCGCTGTTGGCTATGCCTGGCTGCAACATTTTTGTTTTTTCTTTGTGTTATCATCAAATAATGGTATTACACTGCAAACTGGTACTGAATTTTTGGCATAGCTTAAAAACTAAGGAATATATATACAAAGCTTAAGTCGACTTTCAACACCCCTAGAAAAATGTTAGCTCTTTATAATATATAAGAGAAGAAAGAAAAGAAACTTTTTAACTGATAGATATTGCTCACACCTAAAACATCTTTTTTAATTTTGTGCACGAGTGTAACAAATAGTATGGCACTAGTTTGGAGTCACCAAGTAAAGAATTCTCTGTTACAAGCATTTCATACCACTTGCATACTATAGATTTGTGTATATACATATTAAATATACTGCACACCCAATTGTAATTTTGTTTTGGTGTTTTTCAATTGGCAGTGAGAGGGCAGTATTAACCATTATTAATAATCTGCGTAGTGTTTAACGGAACATTCTGAGCCCAATTTGGGTATTACATTTATAGTCTCAGATATATATTTAATATCAATATCTTTCTATCGTGTTTTTTTTATATTTGTAATTTACGATATCAAAACCATTGAATTAAAGAATGTATATAATCTTTACCTTCTGTAGTTTCCGAGATCTCTGCATTCGTTCCCTCGGACAGGCGGATAATGTTTGAATCAATCCAACACGTTGTCCTTGTCATATATATAAATACATATATTTATGAGATTAGAAAGATACCTATTTGACCACTCTTAATGGGTTAAATGGCTTAACGTGAGTATACCTTTTACGTCGGTGGCTTACAAGCAATCTTATTAATAGGTCGTTTAAAGTAAAATCGACATGTTGAAAGTACCTACGTAGGAACTGTGGCATTACAATATGTATTTGGCAACGATAATTAGGTTTTTGTTAATGGGCTGATATGCAATACGTCTTTTACCTAAAGCCACCCTAGAATGCAATGGACATAGATGATTTAACTCAAAGGTCTCCTGTACTTAAACAATATGTGGATGGATAGAAGTGGTTTCATTGTCAACTCTTGGCCATAAATTAACACCATTAAAAGTTTTGCTTTTGTTACTGTACGGTGTAAAGATGGAAAATAACTCTCACATAAATATTAATTTATAAACATAATTGATTTGAAAATTGTAGAATGCCTATTGCACTTTCCAAACTGACAAATTGTAGAATACACAAAAAATCAAAAAAACAAGTTCGCCCTTAATAATTTTTTACATTTTTTTGCGATTTTGAAAGGATTAAATACTTGCGAAAAACAATTGCATATAAATATTTTCAAGTTATCTATTTTTTAACTAAAATTTATATGGTGAATTCGAAAACGTTTATTAAAGAAATTAAAACCGCTATTAAAGGGTTTTTAAAAAATTACACAAAAAAAATATTTAGTTTAGCAAAACATATATAAATAGTATATACCTTCTTTGATACTCTATTTGCCAATAATTTACAATAAAAGGTAAATGATTAAAAATAGTGGTAAAATCAATATTTGCACATAGGAGCTGGAAATGCCTTCTTCTGTGTGTTACATTTGTCCAAAACCTGTTATACCTGTTTTTTAGCCATTTTAAATGTGTTCAGCGAATTACAATTTCAAGCAGAATAGAAATATATGTTTAGATATGTTTGTTGCTAGTTCTGCACCTCTCAATTTATTTTGGTTTTAAATAAAGAGAAAACATTTACGAGAACATAGAAGAAATATTACAAATTTACATTGCACAATATTGTATGTATTTTATTGTTTTAAAATGAAAATAAGGAAAACTAATTTGGTATGGTCTTATATCATATATTAATATCAAATATTAATTGAATGAAACAAAAGTAATATGAACCTAGTTAAATTATTACGATTTCGATCTGTATCTTTTTATGTATTTTTTATGAAAAGACTTTTTATTTATGACAAGCGTTTGGTACCATTCCTTCTGAATGGGGTTTCACGAATACTTGACTCGCGTCGCAAAATCTCCAAAGTATTTGATTTCCATGTTTAATATTTTAACTTTTCTGGTCTGGTTCATTGATCTGTGTCACCAAGTCCTTTACATATAGTTCATTTCGCAAGTAGTCGTCTGTGGACTATTCTTGTGTAAAAGATTGTACACTCACACACAGTTTTTGGGTCGATCAATTGGTTATCCTCGTAAACGAGTAATCAGCAAATGTAAACGTTTGAATAAACTGCAATCGAGATTCATGCGAGCTTGATCGAAAAAGTTGCAGATGAGCGCAAGGTGTAATTAAATTTTTATAATGTTTGATAGAACAGCCCTTAATCAATAGACTGGCCTAAGACTTGAATTACAAATCAGCTATATGTATATTAAATCATTCAAACTGTTAAAAGATATTACCTAACGAACGAGTATTGTGCAGTCGGGCACACCCGACTTAAATGTTTTTACTTTTTGTGTATCGATTTGGGAACGAAGCAGAAGAATTGTAAGCGCAAATTAACTTAAACTTTTCCCATTTGTAGCACAGCTACACCAATGACAAAAATAACAAGAATCCTAATGAAATGCGTATATGCCCTGCATATGATTTGTTTCAGGCAGTGCTTTAAGCAAATATACTTCAAAACTTTTACTCAGATTACATTCAGAGTTCGTTCGGAACTCTCTGAAACAGAAACTAGCGGCGCCTTTCGTGGCGTCGCGGCTCGCAATTCGCAGCACGGTGCCATTCTCAACTAAGATGAAGTTCGCATTCACGACAAAACAGTGCCGTGCCTAAGAAGCTTTGGGTAGCCCCGTGCTGCTCTAAGGTACGAGGGAATATTGCTATATAGAGATGGTGTTATATGTTCAAGGGTTGAGTGCGAATTTGGCATTCTTAGCGGACGAACTTTGCATGTGGCGCTTAAATTAATTTGCTCAACGAAGATGTGGTAGCTGTTGTTGTTGTTGATGTTGCTGTTGTCGTTCTGTTTGTTAGTTAGCAAACTTGACGCAAAATATGTAAACGATAGTCCTAGCCAAACAGTTACCAATGGGAGCACAAGGTGCGGTAAAAAGAGCAGTGCAGACGCAACAGCAACAGCACAGTCACCCAAAACCCCACCGACTGTCAGCAAATATGTCAAGAACCAAACAAAAACTTTTCCGTCAAAATATTGTCCATATACATACATACATATATATTTATATATGTAAGGGGAGGGGAGGGGAGGGGGGTCAACGGTTCGCTACAATATGGTAACTCTAGCTCCTATAGTCTCTGAGACATGTAGAAAAACCCGCCAAAAAACAGTTAATTAGCGATTATAAAACAAAGGGGTTAATAATAGACAATTTGAAAAAAAACGATACATTTCTCAAGTCCAAGCACTTATCGTTGCTTAGATCGACTTGTTCATATACTTAGCAATCCCGGAAATAAACTTAATTTTTAGACTGTACATTTTTAATTTAATAAGTAAGTAAGTGAATCTGTTTTCCCCAAAGTACATTGATTGTGGCGTGTGTTATAGAAAATTAAATGGAAAAAATGTTTGCATCGATAGATGGGTCTCTCCTAGTAGGGAATTCCCGATCAGATCTTTTTTACTCGCTAACTGAATAAACTAAATAAACTTATTTAAGCTTAACAAAAATTGCTTCCGTATGTTTCACTTCATACATATGTATGTATATCAATAAATATAGGTGAATGCTGCCTACAAGAGTACTTGACTTGCAACTTAATATTTATTTGTATTTTATATATATTTTATTAATATAGGAATATAATATATATAATATATATTATATATTATATTCCTTTATATATATATATATATATATATTTATATATAAGTTAAAATAATATTTATTGCTTTAATAAATTAAAAGCAATTATAATTTTGACAGAGAGCTTTAATCGATTGATGTTCATCTTAGACTGAATTAGCTTAGCACAATGCTACCCTAAGCTAGCTATGGTTTGGCTGCTGATGTTGTCAGCTCAGTCAGTGTCGATTTTGAGATAAATCCACGTGTCTTCTGGCGTGACATTCTTTTTCGGCATCCGTCGGCATTACGTTAGCGACGTAAAGGCGGCATATCTGTCTAAAAACCTTATGGGGATTTAGGTGCCAAAAAAAATGTCGCAATTCATTACAAATTATAAAAGGTTACGAAACAAAACTTTAATTTATAAGAGGTTGAATATTCTTTGCTTTGGGAATTATCGAGGAGACCAAAATGTATGGTATTCATAGATCTTTGCAGAAGTAGTTCAAATAAAGAATACGGTGACTTTTACTTTAAGCTGAGGATTTCAGTTTTCAGGCCCTACATCCAATAACAATTTAATATTTCGAAAATCTCATCGCTTGAAATTTGCTTAGTATACTCGCTTGACAGGAGTTAAATGATAATGGTGAATGTGAATATAATCCCATATAAGACCACATACACAAAAGCTCGGATCTGTGTGTAGCTTAATCTAACATTGCGGATCAAAGATCATTGGAGGGGGTTCAGTTGTGATGAGGATGGTCGTATAATTTGACAGAATCAAAAGAAGCTTTATGAAAGCTTAACGACAGATAATCAAACCGTCTAATTGTATAATTTTGCTCTAAGCCATAGTTCAGATTCTGAACAGCTTCGTTGAAGAACAGATGGCATATGCATATTGCTGTGTATTCAATTAAATTACGATGAATTAAAATTTCGTGCAATCCGGATTCCTGTGTTTTCAGTTAGCTATGTATAGTCAACTCATAGACAAGGAGACAAACTCAGACAAATGCCAAATCCTTTCATTATGGCAACATTTCATAAAAATATTAATGTTCATTATATATACGTATCAGAACCTTCTTTTCACTCTTTGGACTCTGGCACAGAGCAGTGATTTACACTTTTCCTTTGGATCGCTTCCTGTTTAGCTTTCGTGTTTTTGGACATCTGTTAGTGAAATGACACGGGTGATCCCACCGAAAGCAGGCCACATGTAATTTGTCCTCCACACCTTGCCTAACTTTGAACCTGCTGTCAGCCATCTTATGTCCTGGATTTCTAGAGATATGCCGCACAATGCAACACGGCTCGGTTCATTTACAGTTATGCTATGTTATCATCACGGCCGTCATTGTGTTTCCTATCAAATAAAAACTCTTTCAGTTTTAACTGTAACTAATAACTTTACAGTATAAAAAATACATTGCAAAAAGCTTCCAGTTGAAAAAGGGATTTTTCAAAAAATACTCTGAATTCGCCATGCATTGCTTTATATATAGATAATATGTATAATACAAAAAATTAATCTTTATATTAACTGGTTATAGATGCATTTATTTTCCAAAGTATGTGTGAATGCAAAGGAGGAGAAATATTTTTAACAAGAGCTACATATGTTCAGGGTATCTCCTAGTCTGTAACTCTCCAAGAGTGTACGCATTTTTATTATTAGACCTATTGTTCACTGATAATAATTTATTCTAATCAAGCCCTCTGCTCAATAAAGCTTAAGGGATCTGCACACATGAATAAGAATTACGAATCGATATCAAAATTACAAGAAAACAACTATTATGCAGATGGAATGTTTAAGTTTAGGCGGAAATATTGGTTTTTTGTTGTTGGCATAACAGTGTTATTACAATTTCTACACGAGCCAGCTGGAATCTCGGTTAGGCAAGCCAATGAAGAATTTGTTTTGTTTTCTTGGTCAAACAACAGAAAATAAAACAATTAATTTATTTTGTTTTATTTTTTTTTATTTTATTTCATTTATTGGTTTTATTTATTTACAAACGATTGACTTTACGATTGTCAACTCAACTCATTAATTAAAAAAATTTAAGCAGCAAAAAAATACGTGTTAAAAGCTTAAAGAAAATATATATATTTTTAAAAACCGATTGGGGTATTTTATTTGGCTGTCCGGTCAGCTATGTTCCTTTTTATAGCTGAGAATTATCAGTGTTTTGCCGAAGATATGCTAAAAGCAAAGATTTGATTAGGGGAAGAGAGATCTCAGAGGAGAATACATGAGAAAGGGTATCATACTGAGTGCATAGTACCCGAAATGAATTGTGCAAGGCGTAATCCGTTGTGTACGTAGACAAAAAGAGGGGACAGTAATTTCTAGTAGGTCGAAAGGGGACGTAGAAGTTTAGACGACCTAGAAAAATAGGTGAATCTATAGTAGTTTAGATGTAATGGCATAAAGCGAAAATTTGATAAGCAAAAACACAAAAAACATGAACTTTTTTATTTTGAGTATGAATTTAACATAACACATAAATAAAAATAACATTTGATATTATTTAACTATAAACTTTCAGATTTGACTGCGCTTTTTACAAGTTTTACTCACATTCGATCACTTTAAATAATACCTTTGTTGGACTAACTGCTTGCACATTAAAGAATTTAACAAACCGTGAGAAAAGCACACTTACCATGTATGTGTACTAAGTATGTGTGTATGTGTTGTTTTCTATTCTCAATTTATTTTTCTATCTTCGTCTATTACTTGCTCTTTGTGTCTGTGGGTGGCAGTGTGGACGATTGTATTGCTGTTTGAGTGAAGTGCGGGTTTTGTCATTCGCGAGTAAAGGTCAAAGGGCTGTGTGCACCATGTGGTGATGTGACAGTGCAATCGTACTCAACGAAATATGCACACACTTTTGCAATGCAATTCAAATAAAGCAGAAGGCGGACATGTTCAGGACAGGGCTAGCAATGAACCATTACAAATTGAAACGTTGATCCTTTTGGGTTGGTCCAAGTCAACCATCCTGACATTTGTGGACACACGCACACGCATACTCACATGTATGAACAGAGATTTACAGTTATGATTGTAAGTAGATGTTGGCTTTTTGTTATTTGCCCGCTTGTTAAGTTTAAATGATGTAAATGGCTTAGAAACTGCCCGGCTAACAATCGTTTTCTCACCAGCAACAACAAAATTGGACGCAAATAAAATTGCTATTGACACAGTTTGTCAAAGCTATACCAAGCTTAATGCCAGGCCAGCATCCCTATCCCAGGCCTCCTGCAACCCCCTGGCGTGTCCTCTTCCGGTTTCTGGTTGTTGTTTGCCCATCGAAATAAGCTTGATAGAGTTGTTATAGCCTCTGCCATTTGTGCTCATCGCCGTTGATTTGTTTTCTCTTATGTTGCTTTGTTGTTTGCGTTGTTGTTATTGTTGCTATTGTTGACATTGATGATGTCATGCTATGAGCCATGGGTCAGCTAACCTAAACCCTTAGAGGTGGGCTGGTGGAATGGGACACATGAAATGAGCAGCAAAACCAGCAGACGAACAACCAGAACAGTATTGAAGCAAGTCAAGTATTAAATGTTGGCCAAAACTCAAATACACATTCCATGAATCCATATGTATACCCAACACTCTATGTGGCCTTCTTGAAGTGCTGACAATGACGAAGAGTTGAAAATGTGTTAAGGGATTTGCGGTTGGTTGACTTTCATTTTTGTCAATGGTTTTTGAGAATATTGCTTTTGATTTAGTTTGCAGCTATTTTACTTTTTCTGTCAATTTTGAACTTTAATGATGTCACTCCGTTCGCCCGTTACCTATTTCTTTGCAGCCGTTCTACGACTCTGAAATTTAGAGTTGAGACCGTCCATTTAGGAATTAGTAGATATATTTTTCACTTCTTTGATGGACAAGCCTAAAGTCTCGCTTAAAATTACTCATTGAACTTTCATCTTTAGAAAATATTAATTTAATGCTCTACATAAAGTGAATGAACTGCAAAAGCAGCTTAACTAAAGAAGCTCTCACAAGGCAATGAAGAGGACACTGAAGGAGCCACTAAATTGCCAGCATTGAAATGCAGATAATGCATGGGCCAACATGTTTTTAATGAGTTTGCTCTTAATCCGTTTGCAAGATGCTGTCAATGAGCTCGCGGTGGTCTTTTTCCTGTGTATTCTGCATGGTTCTTTATTCGTTGTCCACGTTGCAGTCCCATTCCCGTCACTAGTATCCTGGCTCAGTGTGTGATTTGGAATACCCTGTATTTATGTTAAAGTGCTTAAGGGTATTTGCAAAGCAATTATAAAAGACATAGAATCTATACATTAATCATGTTCTTTCAAGCAATTTACAACAGTCCAAACACAAATTTAATACTTAAAATTATTATTGATGTGTCTCTATAAAATCGGTTGACTGAGACTACAAATGTAAGCATTAAGATAAAATATTTTATTACACGAATATATTTTTTTCACGTTGTGAACAAGTACAGCAATATTCCGTAAGAAAGGCTTTTGTCCTTCAATGTGCTGCTTTGTGATAAACCCATTAGAACTACATTTTATTGTCAATTTAGCAAATAACAATGGTACAAGACACAAGGACTCAAGCTACCATAAGCATTAAAATATCACATTTTACAGCTTCTGGAAATCTTTAACGAGAATCTAAAAACATTCTTGGGAACATTTGACTGAAGAAAGTACCGCGGATAAATTAAATGTAATTTAAATTTTTCTTTTCGTTCCATCGAGGAAAATAGTAACAACTCGGAAATAAAGATCCTTTTTTATTTTATGTAATTACTTTTTTTTTGAATAATATGCAAATAGACTTAAAATCAATACCAAAGAAGACAATATAATGTTTACTATTTGGCTATGTATGTATGTTTGTTAAATTTTACTACATGTGCACTTCATTAACTTCTGTGAAACGTTGGTTTAATTGGGTTTTTGGGAAGGAGTATTTTATGACTTTTTAAACTCAATGTGACCATTACAAGGAAGTACCTTTTGTGTTGTGTATGTTCATATTGCGAATTTAGAATTGCAAAAGTATGCTACTATTCTTAAGATTGGTAACTGTAATGATAAAGAAAACCACAACTGAAATGGCACAGCGCTTTTGTTCGGTCCGTGTAAGGTTTTAAATGTCCATGAAGGTCACAGAGGTATTCCAGACTTTTTTATGTTATATAATGGGAGTAAAGTGCGTTGCCCGCGCTCTGTTTTTATTTTTAACTCTGTGTGAAGGGGGATGATATGTTTGTAATAACAGATTGCTTCAGGGTATTTTTTGGTTGGACACTCCCGACTATAGACTTCTTAGATACTTTCATATCGAGTTGTGTTTCAATTAAAGTGAATCTTGGTCCAAAAATATAAAAATTTAAATGGTGTTTGGCTTGAATATATGAAGGGATTTTTAAATCTTTAATTAAATAGCTTAGTTCAATGTCCGTGTAAACAACATTTTTTGCCGCTGTTAGAATTGTATGGCTATGTCCACTGAAATTTTCACAAATCGGCAAAATCTATATATTTTTTTTTTTGCTTCTCAAAGTATAAATATTACAAATTGTTTAGCACTTTAGCTTTGCCAATTTAATAGGGCAATCCTGCCTTTCTTTAAGTTCGCAACAGATTCAAGTTATACTATATACAATATACAGCTTTGGCTGTTTACCGATACATAACATAGGATATTACCTAGTTGGGCATTCTTAACTGGAGCAAATTTACTTATATCATAATGCAACGCTGTCGGCTGTCGACTGTCGGCCACTAGCGCTGGCGCTGTCGCTGCAACTCGCCGTCAGTCGTCAGTCTGTCATCGTTTTACGCCTAACATTTCCTCGTTGTGTGTTTGTATGTGTGTGTGCTCATGTTTTCTTTCTATCTGTTCTGCTACAATTTCCCTTAAGCCTTCAGCATTTTACGCTGCCTGTTTATTTTTACCAGTTGCTGTTTGTTATAATTTTCCGTTTTTTGCAGTATTTTAATTTGATTCCATAAACCTTCTTTTACATCTCAGGCCATTATTTCCACATTTTTACCCTTGCCAACAGTATTTTGAATCTCTCATGCAACATATGTATGTATGTGAGGCATTGGTGCCATTCTACTTATGAAGGTTTAAAGTAATCTACATATTTACTCGCACTTTAAACTTTCAAAACGCCAGCCTGGAAGTGGACGAATTTTTATGGTTCTTGAGTCTACAAGCTCATACAAGCAGTTCTTTTCCTGACGGAATGACATAAGCTGAAAGTTGAAATTTATAGTTAAAAGTATGCTCTTTGGGTGATTTTGGAAACTTGGACCATTAAGTGGTGAAAAGCTTTCAACTACTACACAGCTGTCATATATACATATATGCATATAATTATGTGGTTGAGTCCCGATCCAATCAAAACACTTTTCACATTTAAATTTTTAAATATTAATTTTTGTTAATGTGGTTTTGCTGCTAGTGATCTTAACACTAACTTATAATGAGTGGCTTATGATCTATGTATTAATAGGGATTGCGACGCTGGTGTACGTGACGATTGGCATGTGCCAAAAGCAAAAGAGTGGGCACCTGCATGCTAACTGATAACGATGCTGGCGTGCGCGACAATTAGTTTTGCTAAAGACAAAGGAATGTTCCGTTATTCAAAAGGGATAACGGTGTTTGCGAATCTCGCGTTGTAAACTTCAGTGGGCATGACGTTGTTAAAATATGGTTGGACAGTGGGTATTGATATGGTGAAAAAAAAGGGTAGGGTGAATATTGAATATGTCACTATATATGTATATATATGTATATATGTATATATAAAGTTAGAAAAGTTAGAAAAAAATGGAAATGGGTTTCCATTAAATAAATATATGTATATATGTATATGTAGTATATAGTCAAATATTACTTTTACAAGATTAGGTTTGAGTTGAGTAAACTGCCCGTCTAACGGACTAAGGCAGACACCGATTTAATTTCCAAATAATAACACAAGGATAAATGCAGTTGATGAGTTTATATCGGGTTATTACGTTGACTTTGGGATTCAGTTCAAGACTGAATTGTGAATATATATATATACAGATAATTTGAAAGCATAACCATAGCCTGTTTTATTAAGCGTGGAAGTCAAAAAATATAAAAATGTTCCATTGTGAAAACACTTTCGTGTCAAACTGTATATATATTTATATAATAGAAACCCATGTCCGTTTTTTTCTAACTTTTCTAATATATATAAAAATATATATACAGTGATGAAAAAAATAATAGAAATCCATGTTCTGCAATTTCCACCATGGATTTGCGTTCTCTCAGTCTAAATATTAATTTCCTCTCTACACCTGTGCAATGGTCTCCATGACCCATTCCGATTCTAATAACAGAATCAATTGACAAATTTCAGCACAGCTTTATATATTAACGCTTCTGCTATTCGAAATATTCACAATAAAACCTTTTAATTTAGTTTTGACCAAAAATTAGCGAAAAACCACCGAAACATGTACACTTTTCTATTATATTTCCCAACCCAAACTCGAAGTTTCTAATGAATCTTAATGCAGAGCAAAAAATTTTGGCGAAATATGCGCAAAAAAGAGTTCGTAAATAAGCATAGTTATCAAAGTTCCTTGCACAGTAGTTTTGATTCATATTATTATAGTTCAAACTTGACAATAATGCTTCAAGTAAAAGAGTTAAGTTCATTTTCTTTAATTTTTTCCATATGAATGGTATAGTATAATAAACAGCATCTCCAACCCTTAAACATAGTCTTCTAAATCAGAGTTGTAAACTTAACAGGTTTGTATGTGGAGCTGGACTCTCAATATTATGTAGAGAGCACTCTCGACTTTTTTTGAAAGCAAAGTTTCAATAAGCTATTCCCGCATAGTAGTTCCCTAAGTACTTATGCCTTCGAAATATTGATAGCTTAGGCCTCCTCCAAATGCCAGAGCTACCAAACCAAATTCAAAATCAAAATCAACAACACAGGCTCCAATTAAATGAATGAAATGCCAATTAATTAACAAATGTATCCAACCATGGGCCATAGAGGTTTGAGGCCTTGTGGCTTGCAAATGCATAAGCTGTCCGGAATTTGGGCGCTCTGCTGTTTCCGCTAAGACACGCAGCTGGCAATCAAAGCGCATTTGGGTAGCAATGCTGAGAATTTTCCAGAAAATCAAAACACTGTTTGGGTTGCTTGTGGTTATACAAATCAAAATTAGAACCACCGACCATCGACATCAAAATCAAAGCGTGCTGTAAAGAACAAACGAATACTTTCGGGCGGGAAGGGAATAATAAAAATATCGTCGCATACCTTAGAGGGCAACTGCCCAATTGCCCAGAATATGTAAAGTATTTTCAATTAATTTGACGGCGAGCTTCATTACAATTTCTAGAATAAGAATATTTGCAATTTACAGTGCTAACAGCCAGTCGTCGTAGTAGTGGGTAACTTACTTTTTTACTGCTTTCCCAATAACGTCCCCAACATCTTCCACTTCAACGGGCTCCCACGCGGCACACCGATATTTCCGACCTGTACCCGAGCTCTTTTTAATACCCTTGCACATAGGGTATTTAGTTTTTCCAATGATTTTGCCTGGAAAATATCATTAGACTGCATTAGCTAACTTTAATTAAAGCAATGCGTCAAATACCCCACATGGCTCAACCAAATTGAACTTTAGTTACTATTTTTACAGGCTCTGGAATGTGTGCAAAATTGTAAAAATGGGTAAGTACAGAAATTGTAAATTGCTAAATTTGCAGCTTGCAATATATTGCAAGGGTACTAAGCATTCGGCACCCAGATGATAATTGTTATTTCTTATTTGGATTTCATTTAATTTGACTGCGTTGTTTGCGCAACACTTGAGCGAGACGGGCACACTGCTGGCGAACACTAACAAGAACCAAGAAGTAGGAAAGTAATATAAGTTCTCTAGCTTTTTGGCTTTTGCTTTTTGTATAAGTTTTATTTAATACCTCGACGCCAGGATCCCAGCTACTTATTCGTTTGCCATGGCAGCAATGACAAACATGCTAAAACTTCTTGAATATTTTTTTCTACAACAAACATACCTTCAGTACTATTATAAGCCCATTGCAGCCTTATAAAATTGTTTAGAGCCAAATGATAAGTACTCATGAGCAAATAGAAATTTTTAAACCCTCGCATACAAATAAACATCACTCGAATGTATGTCAATAACGGATAATGGGCGGCATAAATTTGCATTTTGTATCGCTGATATTCGGCAAAACGCGGAATGTAGTCACAATGACTGTGGCATCATTGTCATTCATTGGAATTGGCGGCTATTCGCACCTGATGCCACCCAATGCTTTTTTTGTTATGTTGTGTAAATACTGGGACCCTAGCCTATTTATAGACGTAAAATGATTGCTGTTATCATAACGTTTAGAATAGGAATATAAATTATGCCGATTTGGGGAAATGGACAAAAGCCTTGAGTTGTGCTTTAAGCATAACTCATAATACGCTTCTGGTTTATGGCTCAATCCGATTTTCGACTATTGTTTTAACCAAGGGGGTCATCCAATCCAATTGCCAAAGTTACAAACCTTTAATTGATTTTGTTAAAATAAAACATTAAAGTGATTTTGAAAAATCGCGGTTACTTTTATGGAGTACAAAAATAATTTATTTATTAATTTTTTATTTTGTGAACATAAGGTGTTGTGTGGTTATTTAAATTTTGTCGTATGTTGACAATTATTAAATTTTTTAAAGTTGTACTTGGCATTTGGTGTATGGTAATTTTTCTACATAAACTTAGTTTGAGATCTATTTCATTAGTTGTTAAGCTAGCTTACAATATGTTTAGTTTTCATTCTATTTGCAAGCCGAATAATGAGACTTCATTGCTTTTGTTCTAATTGAAATTGATGCTACCACATCAGGTAAGGTACTTTTAAATATTATTGTGTACAACTGCACATCCGTAAGCCATAAAAAAATGGGAAAATTTCCTATAGTGCGTACAGAGTGTGTATAGTTTTAAAGATTTGGGCAGAAAATCCAACATTATAGATAACAGATATTAGGCTTTATCAACCTTAAATAAACTTTGACAATGTTTTAAATAAAAATGCAGTACATTTTAATATATAGCAGCAATGCATTGAATATTGATAAAAAAGGTTACAATGGTTTTGTAGCAATGTATAAAACAGGCTCAAAATATATATAATTTACAAATATAAAATATGATATTATTATTATTTAAAAACTCTGCTCTTGAGTAATTAATGATGGTTTCTTTTGATAAACTATTTAGTTTAAATTCATTAAAAGTTAAGAACTTTTTTACTCCAATTTTATAAAAAAAAAACATTATGGAGTCGAATCCATACGTTAGTAAATAGTTCGAAAACTGCGATTTTCACTGAGTGCCATAAATGAATTGTTCACTTTAACAACCGGAAGCTCTTTTTGCTAGCGAAAGTATATTTGGTTCTGTTCAGCCAAGCATTTGCACCAATATCTTACACACGCTTACCTGTGTTTGGACACACATGCATGTTTAAAAGTATATTCGGTTTAAAATGTAAAGCCAGTTGGTCAGCACAGGGAGCAAAAAGGGGAGATGTAGACGGAGAAGCTGGACGAATATTGCCAGTAACGACCCAACGACTAGCCCAGCTGTCTCCTTCGACTCTGTGCCGGAGAGGGGCATCTGGACAATCAGGACGAAAAGTGATACATGTCCATGTGACCAATGTCCAATGTCCAAGTCAAATGTTACACGTAAGATGTCCAATGTCATTGTGGAATGGGCATGGGTCCAGTCAATGCAGATCGTATCATAAATATTCCTGTGACATGCAAGTACTTTTGCCTATATTTTATTTCTGTTCAGAAATTTATATAAAAAACATGAATGAGTCTCGCGCACTTAATATTAATGATTGCATCAAAATACTTGAAGTTGAGAAAGCAAGTTGCGTATTTTGTTGAATAGCAAAGTTGATCCATGACGTCAGCCTGTGACACAAACATACACAGTTTTTGCTCTTAAAATCTAATTATAAGAGAGAAATATTTTACAAATTCGACGTCATGTTCAATTGCAATGATAATTAGCAAAGTTAACAAGCAATGAAATTATTAAAAGCCTGTATAAAACATGGTGTTTGTTGAGTTCATTGTCAAGGAATGCTATCATCCTGTCTATTCCAAGATGGTCTTACATATAAGCCACTTTATTACTGTCAGTTCCTCCTGTTTTTTACCCCTTTGCCAAAGATCTATGTCTTTCACATACTCAAAGCTATATTAACAAATTTTGCAGGCAGATTACCAATGATCTCCACTTAAGATCAGATTAAAAAATATTTAAGCTGTCCCATTCTCGACTCTAAAATACCACATATCGTTATAATTGAAAGAACAGTTTAAAGGACGGTTTTAATGTGTTTTTTCACTGGCAACGATTAACAATTGCAAAGTTTCCATTAGTTTATTGTCTGTGAATAGAAAATAATCAATATAAGCAGAATCTGTTTCTATAACTACAGTGTGTCATTTGGTCAGCTTAGTCCAAACACATCTTTATATATACATTTTATGTTGTTGTTAGTGTTCTTTACACTCACTTGCTGCCTAAATAGAGATCCCTACTAATTTAGAATTTTATAGTTACCACCGATTGCGTAAACCCTAAATAATAATCACATAAAATAGAAATTTCACATTATATGGCAAGCAAAATAAAATTAAACTTAAAAACAAATAAGGAGTAATCCTGAACCCAGCTGTTATTGGAGGCTTTAGTTCTCAAAGCTTCCAAGCTCTTATTTTGTAAATATTGTAAATATTTTATGATAAACTTGTGAATATAGTCGATGAGTTTGCCTCTCACGTTTTTGAAGTTTCCGAAGTTCTATCAACTCAGTTAAGTCGAAGATGCTGTTTTTTACCAGTTACCTGTTGCAGAAAACTATAATAGCCTTTTTATTTGTGTATTTTCAACGGGATATGCGAATAACATGTAAATTTGACTACTATTTACAGGTGTGTCCGCCTTTAAAAATGCGAGTGCTTTATTTATTCCCAATTGTGTCTGGCTAAAATTGGGGTTTGCCGACCTTTCTCATTGCCGTGCTGTCCGAAAGTCCAGGTGCTATGCCAAGCTTTAATGACGTAGCAATCTGTCGCTGGAAGCTCATGAAATTAGGCACAAATGTCCGGTCGGGGACAAGTGCCACGCCCTTGCCATACTATTGGCATCAAGCAACGGTCATTGGACCACAGAGCCTCAGGTAAACGCATAATGTCTGGTGATTTGTTATGTTTTTTGCCTTTTTCCCTTGAGTTTATTTGACGGGGTATGCTACTAAGGCATTCACCTGAAAATTTCTTAATGCTAAGCGAACAACCCATGGCCGACCGGAAGGCTGGCTGCTTGCCTGGCAAATTTGCATTCTATTTGTGGTGACTTTCATTTACCATTTTCTTCAACTTCACAGCCAGTTGCGTTTAAGGTTTTCTTCGCAAAATATGCACGTTCATTTTGGGTCTTTTCTTTATAACAGCCAAGTGAAAAGAGAATACTTGGCATGTGAAATCCGCCCGTCTTGCTTTTCGTTCCATTCGTCAGTCCGTATGAACGCAGCTTTTTTCACCACAATTGAATCTAGAGACTTGACATTTTAAATACATGTAGATATTATCGTGTGTATCCGAGTATGATAAAGTTTTAAGATTTCCAGGTACTTCCACTGGGACCGCAATAATCGATTAAATCTATTTATCTAGCTATAAATAATGTTTTATCAGGCAGATTACTAAAAAACGCCCATTTAAAAACAACTTATTCCATTCCTATTTGGTCCTTCTTTTTTCTGCATTGGGTTAGAAATAGCAGGGCGTTCGAAAATTGCACATTTTTATTATTAATATTATTAATAACAGTAAAATCAGTATTATTTAACTAACACTGTACTTCCACCATGGCAGCTAGTTTGTGGATTTTGATAACAAGTTGTGTTTAAACCTATTCTTAATGAGTACAAATATATTTGCGTTCCCAAATACTATATTCCCCTTATTTACATTTATTCATTTCTTATATTGGGCGACAACTTAACTTTTCTCTTCTTCCTGTCAGCCTCCTAACCTGCACGTGTGGGTATTTATTTAAGCGTTTTCTGCATTTTTGCTTGCATATGTACCAAGTCGCTTACTTATAACACTTTCGGATATTTTGTTGCTAATCCTTCAGAATACTTTACCACTCTAATTATATTTAAGCTGATTTTACAGTATACACCTGCAGCGTATATATCGAGATAGGGCTCATAATATCCGGACTTTTTTTGGGAGTGTGTTACCGTGAAAAGCAATTTTAGGTAACGCCACTGTTGGAATTATTTTAGCGGTAAAATGCTGTTGCATGATTTAAGGGATTCGCTGGTGCCTTTGCTTAAGGCCCCGCATATATATGACAGGCAGAAGGAAGTCCTCATGAACTTTATATACTCTAAGACAACATCAATCGCCGAGGCGACATTGTCATGTTCGTCTGTCAGTTCTTCCATCCGTCTGTCCGTTTGCCTGCATGAGCACCTTCATAACAAGAGCGAGTTTTTTTATTAAGTGTACACCAAGGTATTTTAAATTACCCTTAACCCGATTCGATCACTTATTATCCGGTTTAACCTGAGTCCTTCACTATATATCGCAGGGACAATAAGAGCTGAAACAGCACCATTCGCTTTAATATGTTTTCGCTTATAGGACTGATACTGGCTTTGGGTATTAGCCCTTACACTAAAAAAAAACCCAAAAGAAGTCATTCTAATACTACAGCTCTTACATTAATTCGTTTTGGATGCGCTCTAAAATTTGTAAGTCATTCCTCATCGCAGCCACAGACAAAAGTGAAGTGTATGTGTGGGGTGCGTATGATATTTTCTAGTCAGGCATTGACTTCATACTTGTTTTATTTTGTTATGCATAAATAGATAGCAAGTATTGGGCTGTCAGTCACGCATGTCTGCAACGTTCTGACTTAATGCTTTGGATGATATGATAATATGCTTAATAATTGGAACCTCTGCTTCACTTGCTGGTCACAATGCAGGAATTCGAAATAGCCTTTCAAATCATTTTGAAACACAATAGTATGTTATCCAACCTAAATTGTATAAGTAACTGTCGGTAATAGCATTCGAGTATCAGAATCAGATGCCATGTCCGGCAGACTTTTGCTATACAAGCTTGTCTCAGCTTTAAAGGAATCGACATGAAGTGGTATAGGTGGCTATATGAATTTGGCAATTTAGGGTTTAATTAACTTATTTTCAAGTTTGCTGAATTCCGTCAACATCCAAGCACTTCCACTACACACACCATCCATAGATATTTTTTAAGCACCGCGTGTCAGTCATCGCTTAGCATTATCGACCACCTAGTTTCTCCTGTAGCGAAATTAATGTACAACAAGAATTAATAAATGTTCTTATAAGCTGATAAAATGTAAATAGAAACATGTGTACTCGAGTTTTTTCTATGCACTCCAAATATTAGTTTTGTGTTAGATAGCAGCGGCAATAGCCACTTAAATTCTTATGTGACTAAATTCAAGTTTTACCTAACAAGCAATCGATAAAAGCTGCAAACAAATTCGTATAATGGCGAGAACTTAAATTGCTATTTAGGCTGACATTGTCGTCGGCACCCGCTATTACTTACCCTGTCCAATATAAATAAAGAAAAATTAAAATAAAAAAAAAGTTATATCTCTGGCTTTGATAGCAGCTATAAAATTGGGTTCCGACGGACGTACAAAGCACAAAGCCAATATACTCATCTCACTGCTTGAACTAGTGTAATCAGTAATTATTTTAGCCGAGTCTTTATGCTAAATAGCAATGCAAAGCATACTATAAACAAACACATACCTACAAACACTCATAAAGGCCTTGTCGGCAAGGCGGACCAGGAGCGAAGTCGAAATTAAAACGACAACACATTGAGTAAGAGGATTATGGGTAGTCTCAGCTGTAGTGGGCTATTGTGGTGCTGAGCCTGCTTGTCAGGTGTGGAGTGCCAACGGCCTAGCACTGAATAATTACATTTTAATAGAGTGTTCTCTGAAGTGTTTTTAAAACATTTTTCAACAAAGTCGCCCACATAAAGCAACATGATGGCAATAAGAAAAACAGACTGGTCAACAACATAGAAAGGACGAAAGAAACGTTACGGCTATGGCACGGCATTAAATCTGCTTAAAGCGCCACTGGCCACTTATCAATGAATTTATATACTATTTACTAAAATGTTTTTAGCCATATGAATCGAGTGTAAGCCGTAGCTTTTTTTTTCGTTCTACGCTAAAAATGTACAAAATAGTAATTATTCTAATCCAATTTAAAGTAGCTTTTTAAAATTATTTGAAAATTTGCATGGCTTGTGGCCACCGATGATAAGGCTTGCATACTTAAAATTATAAATCACGTACATTCAAGGTGATGCAGATATTCTATGTAAAGATTAAAAGGGGTTTTTTAAAGATCCATTTGGATTGTAAATAATATAGGCAGTAAGAAAAGTACAATTAAAAGATTCGATGCTTGAGATACTTACTTACTATACTTGACAGGGACGAAGACAACTGTCGATTAAAATTTGTCAGCATCCTTTCAGTTATACATATACATTGTCTTCATCAGTTTATACTTATCAAATATATATTTATCCAAATTTAGTGATTCTAACTCTTGTATCATGCCTGGCTCTCCGACAGACTGTCTGAATTCGAAAGAACGCAATTTTTGCGGTTATTCACGTAAGAAAATTTAGATCTTAAACATATGCTGATGAAATTTCGAGATAAATGAGGTGTTAACTTATTTTGCTAAGCCGCTGGGGAGGGGCAAATCGATTTAATCTTTATTTCAATTTCTTAAGCAGTTAGCAGTTTTCCTGCTTTACATCCGGCTTTGTATTTCTTCCGGCCACTTGATAATCTGCGATGACATTTGCTGTTAGATTTCGTCATAAATGCCATTAACTTCTAATGCGTGCATACGAATGTTGATGGTAAAGAGAAAAAAAACAAAGTTCAAGTTGACGTGGAAAACGTAATCCATTCAAATTTAAATACCTTTAACACATTTGCTCTGCGTTTGAAATAGGAGAATCTTAAGTAGACAAGTTTATGTATTTAGTTTATGCACATTTCCAGTTCGCTGTGATCAGCAGATAAATAGTAGAAAGCTGATTCAACTAGTCGTCCTGTTGAAATATACCTCATGGTTTCATATGCATATAACATACATTTATACAAAATCATATAAGGTTACTTATTTTCGGGTTATAAAAACTATCAAAGTATAAAAATAAACGAATAAAATAAATATTCAACAGGGCCAGGTAAATTTATAGAATATCATTTCAAAGCTTTTGAAAGATTTTAGAAGCACTTAAATCTATCTCAAGAAATCCAATCCATGCATTTAAAGTGACGATCTCATCCATCTGACTTGTTATTGCTTTTATTTGCCCTGAGAGTTGCTTATCTTAACTCGACGCTTACTCAAATGAAGGTCGGGTGATCGGACTCTAACTGTGATATTTGCCAGTTTGTTTTGGCGCTGGTCTGCAGGCGTCGGAAGCTGACGAAGTAGTCTATTATGACTATAAGCTGCTCAAGACTATTCGCGATAGAAGGACTGAGTCCCTCCAGCTATCTTAAGAAAAGCTGACATGGTATCATTAGTAATATGTTTATTTGATGACTATTCAACATCAATGTTATTCAGAATTCGAGGTCTAATCAAGTTTATTTTAGACAAGGTTTTATTTTTTATATATTGTTTTATTATTCTTCAGTTTTTAGCAATAATTACTTTGCATTAGTCGATATTGAGATGTTGTTAAGTTGAATTTGAAGCTTAGTTTCTATGCTGTCTTTGCTTTCTATGCTTTCTATGCGATCGCAGACAACAGACCATGTCTGACCATGATCTGCTGCCCATCGGTAAATTCAGGACTTAATGCTTTAACCTTAAGTGGAGTGGCCAGCACCCTTAAGCTACGGACATGACCATCACGATAATCCATCAGAGAGGCTATGTCTTATATCCAAAATAAGTATACCGTTTGAGAGTAGTCGCTCTCGAGCTAATAGAAACTGTTGTGCACAGATCGGCTCCCATAACCTCTTCTGAGCACATTAGTGTAAGCTTGTTTCCAAGACGTTTGTTTGCTTTTAACCATACATACTTTACACCGCACGAATAATCTTTTTTGCTTTAAGTTTTTATTCTGCCAACCTTAACTCATTCTCTAATGTGCTTGTTGTTATTTGTAACCAAGTAAAACATTGTACAATATTCTATTGTTAAGCGGAATACAATATTTTTAGTTTCCCTGGGTTGATTTTCATACTACTGCTGATTTTTATACTACTGCTGATTTTTATACTACAAAATGCAATCTATGCGAGGGTGGTATAAAATATATCGACCTCTCCGTTTGAGAAAACTTGTAAAGGCGCTTTGAAAATTTGAATGCCAAAACTGATTGCATTTGGGATGTATTGATTAGATGTAGTATTTGTGTCTTAAAATCTGTTAACAGTTGTGACTCAACCTATGTTACCAAGTGGCCATAGAACAGACTTTGAAATTTGCAGAAAGACTTTGCTGTTACTGCTTTTGTGTTATCGTATGATACCAAAAGCCTTCTGTTATAATCTGCTGTTATCAGTTCTGATTGGTTTTGTTGGCAATATCAACAAGCACTTGATAAGACTGAATGTGGTTTAGGGGAATCTGTCTTTATAGGGAGCTCGCTAAATATTGCGTTTGCGACATGGGCCCCTATAATATCTTGAAATGTGTGTAATGGAATGTTGTGACTCGTATATTTGACATCTCTACCGAGTCTTTAATGACGATGATGTGCTGTCGCGGTTTTGATTCTTTGCTTAAAGAAAACCCTTGAGTTGCGTTCGGTAGCCAACGGCTCTGTTTTTTTTTTCTGACATCGTGCATGTCAGTGGTGGATGGTCAGTAAAAATGTTTCCTTGGTTGGTTTTGTGACGCCCACACAGTAGTGGAGTTCCCCTTGGCCTGTTGTCATTGTTATTTGTTTGCTGTGTAGCGTACGCGTAATCTTGGTAATTAGACGCCCTTCTCGGGACAATACTGCTACTAGGCCAAGCCTCGTGGCGTTCTGAAGTCAGGGCTTGCAAGCAATAATGACACTGGTATCGTTTTCAATTTCTAAAAGACCTTTAGATGTTCTGCTATTAGCTCAAACAGGATTTTTTTTCACATTTAAAACAACCGTCAACGCTCTCGAAATGATAAAAAAAACCCTTATGGAATATTTGTTAAAAATAAAAAGTCCCTAAAATGATCTTTTGGGTTGAACTTTACCAGGCCAAATTGAAATTCAACCTCTAGTATGACGAATACATAGTATACTTTTTTTATGTCGCGGGACAATTTCTATTCTCATTGGTGATACTTTTCAGACCAAAACAGAGCCAGCAGAATTCACACATCCCATTGTTTACCGAGAAATTTGATTAGCTTCGATTCTCCGTAGTCAGTTCTTTCCGATAAAATCCTATCTAATGTATAGGACTTCTTCAACATTCAATCGAATTAATCATGAAGAACGTATCGTTTTTTAAGTTTCGGAAATTCTTTTACCACTTTCTTCTAACTGTGTCCTAATTTATCCACACCATTTTTGTGGGCTACCCATCTTGGCTTACAGTAGAATGAATTTAATACTGTTAAATCATGCCATCTGCTAAAAGGTGTTAAAGTTCAGCATTGAGTAAATCTTAAAATACCTTACCATACCTCATACCTTTGCGAAATTGGTCACAATGTTGGTACGAAATTTTTAGTGGTTCCCGCTTGAAGGAACAATAGGATTGTTTGTTTTGTTACTTAACTTTGACAGCCTCTTACAGTATGTGATTGACTTTGAGGACTGTTTGAAGCGCGACGAAAAGTCTGCCTCTAGTAAAGCGATTATCATATATGATTATCATTTTGTGAATTCCTATGACAGTTGTTTTGTCATATCACGTTGGTGGACAGGAAACACTTTCTGTTTCAGAGACCTTTCTTAACCAAAAACAATAGTATGCATCTGAACTTCTCGTTGACGTCTGCTGTGCCAGGTGGGTATGGTTTGCCATTAGGGAATTCTTTGTAAGCATCGTAAATTGTTCCATTCTCTTAAACATCTATCTACTTATATTTTCTGCTTTGCTTTTTTTTAACTTTTCATTAACATTTTTCTCCAAGCTCTGTCGTAATCTGTTTGTTGGTTATGTTGTTTGATTACATGGACAACGTGACCTCTATATATTTTTATAAAAGTTAGTTAAAAAAATAACTTTTTAAATCAATTACTAATCAATATTAATAATAATATTATTTATATTAATTGTCATAATCTTGCGAATTACTTTATGTATTTACTTATTGTATTATGAATGTCTCATCTACATGAGCATTGTATGCCGTTGTGATTTCTTCGATAATAGCGACAGTTGAATTTCACAGCCGTAAATGATGTCGTATTTATTAATTCTTGCGTCGACACCGGTATCTGCTTTCGGATTATCTTAATAAAAATGAGATGAATTCTAAATGTCTTACAGATTTCGTTAAACATGAATATCCACCAATTGTTCTGTTGTCTTCGGCAAAAAAGATGTAAGTCTAATCGAAAAATTACCACGTTTGTCCTCCTATAAAAGAGTGGAATATATCCCCGAACATAGCTCGCTGTAAGTAGGTTGATTAGTGGATAAATTAAGTCCTCAAGACTGTGTTGCAGCATAAGTACATACACAAGTCCACTTCTATCTGCTTAAGAAACAACCGAATAGATACAATGATAAATCCTCAATGGACAATTGGACTACTACCAATTTTGTTAACGCTATAATGCGATTCGGCTTGTTGCTATTCATCTTTAACTTATTTAAGAAATATTTGTTACTGTGTATGGAATTATTTAGGATATAATTGGTAACCGTTAAGATTCCCCTTTTAGGCTGAGACAGTTAGAGTTTATTTATAAGCAATAACACGGAAGCTCTTAAGCTCTTAAGCTCTAAACTCGGGGTGTTAAAGCTAATAGTATGATCTTGCGCGTAGTATTTGTAAAGTCTCCAGCTCTTATTATTATTATAATAACATCAACGCCATCATCAGAGTTTAAAATTCTAGGGAAGAGCTTTATTAATTAATTCGTTGCCAAGAACTGTACATTCATTTGGATTGGTATTTAATCAAAAATAGTTCAGCCAGCGAACTTAATTGCTTTTGCTCGTTTTATTTAATCCTTCCTAAACTTGTTGGGGCTTTATTTAAGTCTGATTGGCTATTTATATTGGTCATAAAGTTGCCGTCCCCAAAGAGTTAATGTAACTAGCTGGCCCGTGTACATAAAGTTGTGTTATGGTTATCGTCTAGAAAATACTATTGTTAAAGCCGTCTGCCAAAACGCGCAGGATGCGCGGCATATATATATTTACGTACGTACGAGTATAATAATAAATTTCATCAAGTCACCAAGTTTCGCAATATGCCACACGTGCGTCATTAATCTCCAGTTTTGAGCTAAATTTGATGAATTAGTGGGCATTGGCCGAGCGCACAATAACTAACAAGCAAACAGAAAGACAAACATACGGGTGGAAGGACGGACATACTATACATACATAGATGGACAGCCGGAGGCATTAAGTTTGCTGAAGACTACTGTGCCTGAAGCTGAAGAACTTGGCAGCTTCCGACGGCGCTGATACGGCACGATATCAATAAAGCTACGTCAGACGGCTAAAAGCCACTCACACACATACACAAACACAGGGCTGGATTACCGTGCATGTCTTACGTTTGATTTGAGTTTAGATGTGTGAGCCATCAGGTTGAAGGGACGACCGAAAGAAGTTTAACTAAAATAATAAAAGTCAAACAATGTACAGTCAGCTTTGCCCTTAACGACATTCGCACTATTTGTGTTAGTCTCCTTGTGTGTGTGTTAGTTTCCGTGTGTGCGGGTGTGTGTGGCTAAGACAAGGCTTTATCCGGCAGTGAGACAACTAAGACAAATTACGTGCTGGGTTTAATTGATTAGGAATAGCTAAACTTATTTTGCAATTTGGCCAACCATGTTATTTCACCATCTACCAAATGCCTAATTTTTTATTGATCCTACATCGCATATTACTTTAAATTATCTTCAAATGTTTTTTAATAAGTAATAATCTGAATATAGAATAAAATAATATAAGCTCATTGTTGATGTTATCGTAAGAATTCTTTAAGTTATTAATATTATAAGGTAACACACTATATACATGTCTGCTCTATATTCTTATATTTTGTCATTTTAGTGAAAAGAATTTTGTGCGTTTTACTTTTCACATAAATGCAATACCTTAAAGCCATTAAAAATGGGACAAAAGGGCGTTGGTAGCGACAGGATGTTTGTTAATCAGACACTTCCAATTAGAGTCCATCACGGGGAATGTAACCATCTTTTCCCAACACCCAGAATAATGGATTGAATTGAGTAAATTTTCAGTTATTACATACAAGTTACATTTTCTTTTCGAAATTTTATTATTCGAAATTTTAGGTAATATGAAAAAAACGTGCTAGTCGGGAGTGCTGGACTAAGAGATACCCGGAACTATGCCATCCATATGATGCGATTAAGTTCCACTGTGGAAATAAAAAATATTTAACAAATCTGTTTTTAGTGATACTGTAATGGGTTGCGAAATTGGCGGATCTTTTATATTTTATTCCACTCACTTACTTCTGAAAGTTCCGTGAATCCGAGACGGAACTTTTTCGGAAAACGCGGGTAAAGTTGTAATCCGCTTTAATTTACAACTCTCTAAATGCCGTATTAATATAGATATCATGATGAACATAAGCTTTACTCCAATCTTGTGATATTGAAGTTTAAAACATACATTTTTGAGGAGATATAGTTTTTAAAGAAGGCCATATTTTGATTGTGGTTAATACAACTAAATTGTTTGCTTTATGGTGCAACACAATTTAAATACTTATTTTGCATATGAATTTCTTTAAGAGAACGACATACTTTTGCTTGGTCTACTTTAACTCCTCCGCTTTTTCATACCCTATTCTCGCTAAAGTGGGTAAGCGAGCATAATGCTTATGTACAAATTTTTGTAATAGGCACAAAGAAATATTTATTAACTTGGTGGTTCTTTCGAATAAATAGATAGTAAAGTTGTAACCTCACTCTAAAACGGCAAAGTTTTGTTTTATTGTGTATGGCTATTTCAATTATCAGAGCTTTGTAGCAAAAGACACACTTCAATAGGTTAAAGTACTAAAATAAAAAAGCTAACTTTATTGTGGAGGTAAGTGAAGGGTATTTCCGAGTCGGGTATTTTCGTCTGAAGGACTCAGTTGTTTTTAATTAATTTTTATGCTAGTAATTAAAAATGCCAGAGGCTTGCATTGTCGTGGCTAGTTTTTGTTTTGGTTCGTTCCGTTATGCAGTAGGAATAGCATGCAGTGAAAAATTAATTACGTGCCGCCGTTGCAAATGCAAAATGCTTACAATATTGTTATACCCTTAACCCATTGAAAGTTGCTAAAAATGGTATAATTGTTTGGTGGAAATATATGTAACAGAGGGCAGAGGCAAGCGTCTCCAACCTCATACACTATATACATACATTTATTAATGGTCAGCATAAAGAGGTAATCCTTACAACCATGTCCATCGCTCTCAGAGTTAACCAAATGTTTTAGACTTAAAGTTTATTCTGTTATTAATTAATTGTAATTATTGCCTGCCCGATCCGCTTTATTGTTGACTGTAAATTTTTACCATTTAATACCCTGTAAAAGTCTGTCGATTTACTGATACCTTACCTTTATTTAATAATATCAAAAGGATCTGATGCTTGGCTAATTTATAGAATAAGGCGTAAAAAGCAACAGCTCCTAAATTTGCTTTATTAAATTACACAGAATGAAAAACATTTGAAAATGTTGAAATTTTTATGATGATTATGTTTTAAGTTTGCTTCCAGCTTGTGTGTTTGAGCGTGTGTGAATGTCACACGAAATGGTTCAAACGATAGGTGTGTTCAGGGTTAGAGCTTTTCGTTGGTATACTTTTTTTATTAACTTACGAATTCTAAGAACCATCTACTTTTGTCGCTAAAATAGACGTTTTAACTTATTAAAGATTCATATCTTGATGTCAATAACCTGAATTGTGTTATTAAGAGAAAATATTATAATGCGATTTTTGAAATGTACGAATAAAATGAAGGCATGCATTTTTATGTATTTTTATTTAACCTGTATACAATTATTGCATAAAGTACCCCATTCATTTTATCCATTAGAATACGTAATAAACGCCATCTTCACAGAGAAAAAAAATAGTTTTCTTTGTATTATCAAAATGGTTTTTTCGTGATCTGCAAAAGGTTGAAAAGGATATTATGGTTTTGAGCAAATGTATATCATAGACGATGGAAACTGTTTCTGACCCCACAAAGAATATCTATATTCTCGGTCAGAGCTACGACATGAGTTGTACGAAAGAAACGATCTTGGATATTACAAGAGCACGAGTTCACATTTTTACTATAAGCAAAATAATTTTATAATATTTAATGATTTGCCTATATATTATTAATATTAAAAAATAATGATATTAAGACTATATCTTTATAAATCACATCTCCATCTATGAGAAGTTTTAGATTCTCCAAATTGGGCTTTGTATGTTTTCATGCCATGTCTACATAACAAAATAATTTCATATTTTTGATACCTCCGTTACTCGACTCAAAACATGCAATTTACATTTTAGATTATATGTAAGGACAAATAACAAACTAAAAATCGACGATTTTCGTACTATATATACGTATTTTATCGAGATTAGTTTACGAACCCAGAAGATATTAATGAAAAACGTTTGGTCCAATTGAACAACTTTGAAACGCTAATTGTCAAAAAGCGCAAGAGCGTTTTTGTGCTATTATATAGAAATGTATGAGTACATATACTACATTTAAGTTGAAAACACATACATACAAAATAAATTGTATTATAGAAAGGCTGTAGGTGACTTCAAATGAGGTTTATCGTGACGACAACAAATTCTTGTGTGCCAAAGCATCTCCATAGTTTTGGGAGTTGCTTACTTACGGCAGAATTATTTTTTTGTGTTCGGGTATCTTCTACTAGAGCACACATGTTTTTAGTTTTATTTTTATTTCAACCTTTTTTTTTGTCAACAAAAAATATTGGGGTACATTTTTTTTGTTAATACACTATGAATAAGTGTTGCGGAGTTAGTAACGCCCAACCGAAAGGGGAACTGCAAGAGTTTTTAAAAAAAGAAACAAGAATCCTCCTAAATCACGAACAGTCGTAGCATAAGTTGACTTAGTCGTTAGCCTGATTAAATATGTACAAATATCGAATTATAGCTTTGCATTTATTCAAAAGCTTTATAGTAGTGTATAGGATTAGAACTTTAAAACCGGTGTAGGGTACAGAAAGGCTAGCATTAACATGGCCTGCGAACATTTCATTTTGTTGGCAAACGTTTTGGGTTGCAACATGAACATTTTAATTATGAGCCCAGTATGTGTGGCTCTCCCGTTGTGGCTATGATAAAAAAAGAACCAAATTAAGAAAGTCATATATACCATGTATGTATGTGGAGGAGGCTGCAGGTGCGGGAACAAATGCTAGGATGAATACTGTGCGAAAGACGTGCGGCGATCGCTGGCGCTTAATGAAAAACAAAACGGACATGTGGCCGCGCATTTTGTGGTTGCCTGGTGCCGACGACGATGATGTGGATGTGGATGGGGGCAACTAACCTAAAGAAACGACGGTTGGAGTCCCAGTCATGCTGGTCACATTGTTTGCAGCGCAAATGTTAACAAATGCACATGTTTGGTATATATACATATGTGTGTGTGTGTGTGCTCAAATGACTTTTGTGCGGTTTAAGCCCAAACCTAACAAAATAGCACAGCTGCCAGCCATCGTCGTATATTTATGTATATATGTGTGTGTGTGTATCTTGTGCCCTTCGTTTGCAGAAGCATTTTTCAATTTTATGGTTTCCAGATGAAGTGCGTTCGACCGTAAGTAAATGCCACGCCAACGTCCCCGATCCAGAAACATGGCAGCCGCGTCAGCTGCAGCAGTCATTGTATAGCTTTCTGCGACAGCCAAATAAAGATTCAGCTCCGCCCTCGCATATTTGTTGTTTTGTTTTTTGTGGCATACGCATAAAGTTAAACTTTTTTCTTAGTCACTCTTTTTTGTGCCTCTTGTGCAATTGACTATACCAGCCGATATGACACTCCTCAACATCGATTGCTTCACCATTGATTATTTTATTCTCTTACCATTGCACAGTGGACGGTCCCATAGGCCAAAAATAAAAAAATCAATGTTTGAATTTTAAGTTCAAATGTTCGGCATCTAGTTGTCCATAAAACGGTGCT
>SCDZ01000937.1:0-18510 GCA_004143845.1 Drosophila lacertosa | reverse complement strand
ACAAGGATGCGCAGTCGATCCCGTCTTCATCGTAATGATCTACCAACCCAGCGATAGACTCTAGGGCCGTGCAATCACATTACAGTCCAATTGAGCTGTAAGTTATTGATTAGTTATAAGATTTGTAAACTTATTGTTAGTCTCATAATTAAGAGAAGATTCAGTAAATAAAGCAAAGTATATAAAAAAAAAAAAAAGCATTGATGGGTACTTTAATACTTGGAATAAGACATTCTGCTGAGCTTTCGGAACTATGTTGAGCCGATGCTACTGAAATGAGTTGGCTGACTCTTGATAACGTGTCGGCAACTATGTTACTTGTGCCTGGTTTGTAAATTAGATCGTAATTACATACTTCTAAATATGTCTTCCATCTCTTGATACCAGCGTTTCAATGCCAACTGCTGAGAGAATGGGTGAGGAGCTGGTGCTCGGTGTAAATTTCGTAAAGTAAAGTGTCTTCAAAGCCCAGACTATTGCCAACATTTCTTTTTCGTTTGTGGCATAATTTTCTTCGGCATTTACTTATGTTCTTGATAAGAATGAGTTGGGTTGATTATCTTGCGATAATACGTTAATTGAAATTCTTTTTCGAAATCGAGCTAGTAAATGTAAATAGTAAATACAAATGAATTTTGAATTTTCTTAAAGCTTCTACCGTTTTTTGGTCAAGCTCGATTGATTTTTTTAAACTTAGTTTTTAAGACACTTGTCCAACCTCCCCTCTTAAAAGAGAAATAAGAGGCTTGGCGATCTTAGCAAAATTTGCAATAAACCTCCAGTAGTATCCTGCCAATCCAAGGAATACCCTTAGATCTCTTAAGGTCATTTTGAGGATTTGTCTCGACGCCCTTAACTGATATGACCCATCCGCGAAACTTTACCCTATTTTTAAAAAATTCGCGCCAACTGAAACTTTATGTTGGCTTCTTGTAATGTTTTAAAAATGATATTCAAACTTTTGTTATGCTATTCATTATATTTTCTAAAGAATATGATACTATCAATATAAATGTAACATATCTTTCCGATATGCTTACGGAGAATATCGTCGAGTGCGCGTTGGAATATAAAGGCGCATTTTTTAATCCAGAGGCGACTAACTTTTTTGGCACAATCCATACTGGTGAATTGTACAGTGATCGGGATGGGCGAATTATACCGTCTAATATTTCGTGAATCTCATTATATATTTTGTCATTTAAAGCCACGAAAAATTAGTAAAATTTAGAAAGCACTGGTGTGTTTGAAATGGTTTTGATATCTGCTTTAACAGTCGGAAAAAGATTTGGATAAAATATGACCAACTGATCTAAATCTTTTTTGTGCTGTACTGTCAGGTGGCCCGTTCCGGGTATGATTTTTTTATAGCTTCATATTCCTTTTTTTTATTGACATGTGGGTATTAGTTTTGATAGTCATAATTTTTTACTCGTGTTGATCTTAGCTCCTAGTTTTGTAAGAGTGTCGTTCCCTAAAATAGCGACAAATCATGCTAGAGGGGGTAATATAAAGAATTTTAAAGTAATGTCAGGATTGTTAAAGAGATTTGCTAGTTTATGGTGTGCAATTGTTATACTGCCCCCTACGGTCACAGCATTGAATGGGTTTTCGTTCTGTATGGGATTGGGTAAGAATTTCGCTTGTATATAATTTCTGTTTAATTCAGTGTCTATAAGTATTTAAAGTATCTGTGTATTCCTTACTTTGCAATCAAATTCGTTTTTCTAAAAAATTCAAATTAGATTGGTCATAGTAGTCTGTATAGTGTGCTGTGTATTTATTTGTTCAGAATATTTTTCTAATGTTTTTTCGGGACAGGTGGCCTTATACCTGTTATGCAAGGTCTGGACGCGGCAATGGTTTGGGTGGCATATTACGAAATAGAGCGGCTTGCTGTGTAAATTGATGTTGATATTTTTGATATCGTTGGGGTACTACCAGTTGATAACTGAGTTAGGTATAAATTTCTTTTCCATTGAATGTCTGTTGCTGTCCGTAATTATTATACGTTGGATTCATATTCCGTGAAGGAATTATTGGGGGTTGCCGTTGACCCGAAACGTAATAATGTATCATTGTACGTGGTACCGGTAATGGTCTATGATTCGGAATGAATTGTCTGTGATCCGTTGAAGGAAATAGTCCTATACGTTTGGATTTCTAACTTTAAACATAAGTGTTAAGCAGAAGGCAAGTCCGTTTGTTCTTTTATACGTAATAAGCGTGATAAGTGTCCGCGCAGTCCGAGTACAAAAGTGTCCAAAGGTTTGCCTACATATGATTTTGTCATTAAGATTTCTGCTTCTTTACCCCAGCGTCATTCAGTTTAAATTGAGTGATAGGTGTTTTTAAACCACCTGGTAGAATTCTTTCATTGACTGCTGGCTACTCTGTATTGAAAACTCCCGTATACTCTTTACTTGTCGGGTATCCAAATTACCGATGAGAGTTACGCTGTTGTTTCCGTTGGTTCATTTGATTGTTCGGGGTATTTAATGTTGAATAAAATTTCTTTAATTCGCCGTGAGATTATATGGAGTACATTTTGATGGGTCAAATGCAATTTTATTCATCTTTTTTTTCGAATTGTGTTTGTATGTGATGTAAAATTTAATTTTTGTGTGTTTATGTTTTACTTTTAACAATAATAAATTTGAAGTGTAGGGTAACTAAAATTTTGCAACTCTCTTGTTTCACTTTAAAGATATTTTAGCTACTTTTGTAATCTATTTTATCGATTAATTTTATTTTATTATTTGTTTTTGAAAACTAGTGGCTGATTTTCCCCTTTTACTTTGGAGGGTCCGGGGTAATCGCACAGTTGGGATTCGTTATACAACAATTTCTAATGTATTTTTTGCAGTTTTTTACTTACGTATTAACGTAAGTTAAATATTTAGATAAATTGTTGAATAAAAAAATATATTTTATTTGTTGAATCAGAAAACCTTTGTTGGTTCTTACAAGGTTGAGACTTCATGCTAATACCTAAGCTGATTTGTTTTATTCGGAATTCTGCAGGTGCAGTTCGATCTTGTCGGAAATGGTTTCGACGCTTGATCAACGTTCTGGTAATATTGCACAAGCAAGGTCAGTGACCGTTGGGTCAGTGTCCGATGGCATTTGATTGTCTTACGCAAGTTTATCGTTAACTAATAGCTTTTAGATTGTGTCTTTGTTTTATTTTAATGCCTACAATTTGTGTTTACTAAATATGAACAGATAGAAGGACGAAATCATACTATACATAAAGAGTACCATTACAAACATACCTTCAATGCCGACAATCCTGAGAGTGCAGTTTCCGTTAATTTATCGATCACTTGAAAAGTATTCGAGCATAAAATAAGTTCTTCAAGATTTGGTAAATGTTCAAACAAATCATCGTTTAAGAAATGTAAGAGGTTATAGCCCAAATTTAGTGACTTTAAGTTTTTCAATGGCTCAAAATCCTGTTCTGAAAATGGTCCTTTGAAAACATCAGGTTGTAAGTCCTTTGATTTTAATTGATTATTTGATAAATCAAGTTTGGTAAGCTCTGTTAAATTTTGAAAGGCTCCAAGTGCTATGGTTTTAATTTGATTATATCCCAAATACAAATTCTTTACGCCATACGTTGGTAATATAGGCACTGACGTGAAATTGTTGTGCTCCATTTTTATAGTCTCGAAAACAATTTCATTATTTTGAAGACTTTCCCATTCTTTTTCCGAAAACCAGTCATTTAATTTATTTGTACAATCAATTAAACTATTATCTGTATCGCATATGCACTTGTTACATACTTTATTCTGCAACATTTCAGTTTTTGTCTGAAATAAAAAATTTATAATTATTATATAAACGAGTAAAATAGCATTTACAACTTCAGCATTAATATATATTTGTATGTATATACATATAAGCCAAAGAACATCGCTAACGTTTAAATTATTTTTTTTTCAATTGGGGACCAAATGGGAGTAATCAAAAATATAATTCTGTGTATTCGGTCAACAGCGCCTTGAGAATAAAATGCGAATATACAAGGCTGTTCTCAAACCAGTATGGACTTACGCGTTGCAGCTCTCGGCAACAGCAACTCTAATATTAAAATACTGCACCGATACCAGTCTGTGCTCCTTGGTACCTAACCAATTTTGATATCCACAAAGAAATGAAAGTACCCATGGTCAAAGATGAAATAAACGCATGTTTCGTAAATAGGCTACATGACCACAAAAACCTTTTAGCTTTAGTTCTTTTAGATAACACTTTCTGTCTAAGACGACTTAAAAGATTTTACATCCTGGATCTGCCACTTAGACTGGCAAATATGTATATAGTTAAATCATGCAAGTGTGTCGAGTATTTGGGCTCACTGGGGCTTAAACAATCCAGTTGCTTATATTAGTTTTTAATAAATTTGTTTATTGCTTTTCATATAAGACAGATTGCAAACAAATATAAAAGACATAAAAAAAGAAAATAAATCAAATTCTGTGTATTCCTTTATAACCATTAGGATGAATGTGCATGCTTAAAAAATCGGTAAACAAAATACTACTATTTATCTGTTAAGATACAACGGGGTGTGGTTATATGCATTTTAAAACAAACTCGAAATGCGTATAGTATTCACAAGCCTAACAGAGATACTTCAAGTCTCTAATATTTTTAATCTCTGAGGTTGACGCTTTCTTATAGACAAACAAGTAACTACTTTGTGCGGAGATTATTTGGGAATTTTGTCAGCATATAGAGATTTAATTGCATAGGAAAAAATTAAGGTAATTGGAGCAGATAGAATCCTTTGGAACGTTCAATGCA
This sequence comes from Drosophila lacertosa, assembly GCA_004143845.1. Taxonomy (NCBI): domain Eukaryota; kingdom Metazoa; phylum Arthropoda; class Insecta; order Diptera; family Drosophilidae; genus Drosophila; species Drosophila lacertosa. The sequence continues at coordinate 13,698 of SCDZ01000937.1, read as the reverse complement.
GAGATTTGTGTGCTAAATATTCGAATCTTATTTATTTAAATTCGTTAAAGCGTTTAAAAAATGCAGGATATATGATCTGTTAAATCATATTACATTATTTAGAAACTTTGGGTAAGCAGCATATATCTGACACAATTCGTTTTTGAAGATATGAATTTGTTAGTGCATTTTTACGTTTCGAAAATAAGCGGTGGTGTCAGTCTGATTGTTTTATTTTTCTTTGGTTTCGATATAAAAAGCGTTGTGGCTTGAATAAAAAAAATTACAGTTTTATATAAGCTTCGCATTTTGATGCATCTCCAAATATCTAATTTTTTTAATGACAAGACAACCAGTAAGTCATTGCTTTCCAGTTGTAGACAAATTTCCTTTCTTTGGTGGAAATACTTTTCGGATGCTAATATACACGTTATCTTTATAAATAAGGGTTGCTCAAAATATAATATAAAATACCTTTCCACCTATAAAATTATATAATAATAGACGTCTTCATAAAACCCCAGAGTAATAATAAAATACAGATCACTCTAATTTCGCTCCAATTTATTTGAATCGAATCAAAATCAGTACAGAATTATGTTATAAATAATGTTCTTCGAATTATTTTCTGGTGCAAAAACATACAACGATGACGATCATGCAACGAACATGTAGCGTACAGCTGACCATGGGATATTCTAGATTCATCCCGCAGACTTCTAAAGATTGGGACTTACTATTCGTTAAATTTTTCGTTGATGATCGTCGCTTGAATCACGTTGTTCATCAGTTTCTTGACGTACATCCGCTGGCAATTCACAATTTTGGATGATCAAGACTCCGCAACATTATTATAATTAATCCAACCTTCAGTTGAAAATTATTTGGCGGAGCTCCAAGCACATCAAGCGAGTTGCTAAATTCTGTCAAAATTCAAATAACAAAATTCAAACTATTGAAGTCCTTATTATTCGCTGCTAGTATTGCCCGTTCACTAATATAATTGACATTTCCTTAATTTCCTTAGAAGATGTGAACGGCCAAAAATTTACCGGAAACGATATCAATATTGTCGAAACAACTGAATTTCATCATTGCCTAGCGCCTGCAGTTGTCTTGAGAGTTCCGCAGCGATACAAAGAGGACGATTTCAGGCAAGCATTAACTTCATCGGCATCCGTAGATTTCGGGATGACTGGAAGCGTTTTACGAAAATCAACGGACACCAATATCAAATCCCCACTAAATAATTTCGAATTACCTTCAACTGACTCTAAAGCTCCTTTATGCGCCATCGTATATTCATCCCATATGATGATTTTGCATTTTCGCATCAATTTCACTGTCTCCGAATTCTTGAAATGAGAAGATTCATTGACAGCTTTAAAGTAGAGTGTGCAGTTCGACCGCTTTCCAATAATGTGGAAGCAATGAATTATGACCAGAATGAACGAAATGTCTAATGTCTTGCCAGTCCCACCAAGAACATCGAGAAAGTAAAAGCCTCCCGATCCATCGTCAACAACCTTCATCATCGAAGATATCGTCAGATATCTGGTCCTTGTACTTGTCCCACACTGCAGTCGGGTTCGACGGATGACAAAGGGTATGATTATTGCAAATCATATACGAAATTGATTGATCATTGAGTCCCAATGTCGTTTTCATCGTTTTCAAGCAAATTCAAACGAAAGTGGAGCACAGCACAATATCCACAGTACGCAAAGAATCGAGTGAATCACCACTGGTTTGCTCGAGGGCATCAGTCGAATAGCCAGCATCAGCATCACCATTCATCCGGCTTTGAAACTTCATTGAGCGTTCCGTGTATAATGGCATGGTATTTCCGAATGGAATAAAGTCCTCTTGCATGTCGAAAGAATTTTGTCAATGTTGTCGCTGGTGGCCGTTCTATTTTTCGCGATGCATTCGCGTCCGTAAAGTAGACACGCTGGCCGTTCTCCAAGTGAACTGGTAGGTGTACAACAGTCAGGTGACGTTCATGAATCGGAGATGAAAACAGCCGCTCAATGGCCTCGTTACAACTCACGTAACGTTCAAGTTATTTCGTCAATAAACACCGCCATGTCGGTCCCTTTATTCACATAAACGAATTCGATGGATTTGATGGAGTTGCAGTACTAAACATTGCAGTGGGTTGAGAAAGTTTTCGACAAAAGCGGACAATATGGAACGAGCCACCGGCTATCGATGATAACTTTGTTACGTTTCAATATCATAACGATCCATCTGCCGTTGTCATCTGGAGAACGACGCCGATTCAATGGATATCAATCGTCTCCCCTGATTGTTTCAGCCAATAACGGACGGGGAAATCGTTTTGTGTATTTTCTGTTTCCCAAGCATGATGATTCTGGGTTGTGGACAACCAGTGGCTCTGGCGGATGATTTTAAACGGGCAATTTTACATTGCCAGCAACGCTTCATAATCTGCCAGATTTCATTTTAAACTTCAGTACTTTGCAATACGACAGACAATGAACCGATAATAACGCGATTTGTATATACATTTACGATTGATCTTCTTCAAGTACCATTTTGTGAAATTAAAACTGGTGTTTGTGCAGCGCAAGCCTGTGCAATATAGGACGTGCTTTTTCATTTTTTTCTGCAGGTTTCTCTTGCGTGCGTTTATTATTGACATTTGGACTTCTTATTGCACTACGTGAACGTCGACCAAACCAAGCATTATTCAAATAAATAACTCGCCCAAATGATTCGTTACGTCAATTTTTGTTGAAATAGTGTTGTCGATTTGGTCGATACGCATTATCGACACCCATTTAAATTGTGTCAATACTTTACGCGAATCGACTACTGTTGACGTGAGCAGTGCTGTATACGTTAACAGTGAGTACATCTGCTGAGCCGCTGGCGACTTTTCCGGAAGCTTTCCCCAAAATGTTCTTATTTAATAACCTTCTCCTGGCAATTATAAACAATTGTTAAAAAATTTGAGCCAAATCGGCCCAGCCGTTCTCATGTGATGATATCGTATACATTTTTTGCACCATTTTTATATATATAGATATAACACATGAATAGAAACTGAACATTTAGCTGGCTATTAATGATTCCAGTATAGAAACGAAATAAGATTCTTATATGGAAATGCCATTAAAAATGTAATTTTTCGAATTCGTTAATGAGAATAAAAAAGCACAAAAACGTTTATAATAACGTATTTAAAACCTGCTAGAGTGCTTAGCCCTGAAAAAATGTGAGCAAATTTTCTTTAAAACATAATCGGTAATTCTATAATAATAATCGAATAATCTTTATTAGTATTCGTTATGCGGAGCATAATTTGCGGTGGCACAGTTATAAGGTTCAAAGACCAATTGGTCACATCGTATCTATGACAAGGTGTGAAGCGTCAGAATCAATGGAAAACTTAAGTTACAAAATTTACTAAAATAGTGGGATCTGTCCAGGTTTTAGGAAAGGGTGAGACCGAAAAAAAAGTCGAAAAGACTTTTCCGTGTACTGGACCAAGACTATGTCTCTCATGATGAAAGACATTGGTAAGATCTATGGTCTACATGAACTGCATCAGTTCGTCCAAGTCCTTTCTCAACACAGATCTTATCCGAATTCTTTCGAAAGAGCAACGTTATTAGTCAACTTTGGGATTTAATCTGCCCATTAAATGGACAAAATAATGAACGGCCAGACATATAAAAAATGTATAGTGAAAAGAATTATATAAAATCTAGTATTAAATATTGAATTCAATAATAGTTTAACGTGCACTGGTTGCTGTAGGCTTCCTATCTGTTCCTGAAAAGTCTCCAATTAGCCTATTTCTTCTCGTGAAAGTCGTGATGTCGAATTAAATTTTTTATGTCTTTGGAAAAAGCGATCGGTCATAAATGCCTTTATAAGGTTATAAAGCCTTGGACCAATGCCCTAGCGCTCGAGTCTACAAAGCAATGCAAGAGGCCCCACGCGTGTTAAAGCTTTTTTGAGATCTATTGCCATGTTGACATGATTTTGTCTCGAAAGAGCGTTTGACGCAAAGTGTTGGATAACAATGGATGATCTCAAAGTGTGCGGGTAGGATCCAGAATCAAGTATGTTGTTGTGGCTACTACAGCTTTTCCAACAGCATTCAATTACCGTATTTTTCGGAAGCAGAATGTGTTGGTAAGTTCATAATGTATTATTGTACTTACTATTACTTATAAATATTATTATTACTTATTAAAACCAGCTGAAAGCTGAAGCTATGGCTAAAAAGCCCCTCTATCTTTAGTTTTAACTATAAGCCAACAGTTATATAAATAAGTAAATTAAAATACTTATTAAAAATACCGTTTATATTCCATTGTAAAATTTTAATGGACATTGTAATTGGTAAGAAATATGTTTTGTATATGCAAGGTAAAGCAATACTAATGAGAAGATAAGAGTCTATATCTTCCATTGATGTATAGGAATCTTCGATTGTATGAATAGATTGTGCGAATAGTTGATTTCGTTGGATTGTTGCGTGTTGTTTTAATTTGTGGTTTTAAAAAGTTGTGATGGTTGTGCTGCTAATATAAGAGCACGAGATTTTGCAATATTGTTTATTGTTTTTATTGGTAAATAGATGCTTAAGGCAGTACGCACCGCCTGAGAGTGCGTATTGACAAGCTCTCGTAGAGTATCTGGCTTATCGCAATTAACCGTTTCTAGTGTTGAGTTGACTGTGTTGATCGCCGTTGAGGTGGTTGATTGGTTTTCTGCGGTGGCAGCATGTGTGGTTGAAGCATTAGCGCTAAGTTTTGTTTCTTGCTGTTTTCAGACTATGCTTGCTTCCCGCATACTGCATTTCTTTGTTGTTTTTATTCTGAGGATCTCTCTCTGATGTTGATATTGTGAAAATAATGTAGATGAGGAGGCAGGGTGGTCGCCGTTACCATTGGCACAGAAAGTGCAAGTGACTGACTTTTTACAATGTTTTGCTGTAAGACGGCATGGAGTTGGATATATATTCCCTTACCTTGACAGAATTCCAAGCGATTTCCACCTTGCTTGGTAAATTAAAGAGATCAAAGGTGATCAATATCACTCAAGTGGGCTTTGGTCTGGAGAACTTGGAGATAGAATGAACATTCTTTGATTTGAGCTCTTCAGTAATTTCTTCATCTGGGATCATCAGCATCCGCACACATAAAGTGCCTTTAACAAAGTACAGCGTGTCGTGGAGCTTGCATTCGATATCGCAAATGCCAGATCTGTTTAGATTTTGCTAGCAAACAATAGGTTGCCATCGCGGAGGGTGGATATAGATATAATTCTTTACTGATAATATTTAGAGATCGTTGTTCGACAAAGCACGATAAATCGGAGATAGACTGGTCGGAGTTTTTGAAGGCTATTATTAGAAATCTTGGGTTTTGTTGGACATGTTCGGTTAACTCAGGGAATTGTTATATGCACTATTGTAATCGTTGTTCAGCTGTGCTTAGCCGCTGTTCTTTACAGTACTAAAATAAGTTCCCAAGAGATAACGATTTCTTCTGAATTTTATAAAAAAAAAGATAAGATAAAGTAAGCGAAGATGTAAGTTTTGATATCCATAAATATAAAGTAATACTCAATAACAGTCCGACATCTAAAACTTGTAGAGCAATATAAATAAAAATCGAATCATATGCAATTAGAGCTTTTATGGCTATTATTGAAGTCAACTGAGTCATCCTAGATAAACACTTAAATAGAGATCACACACTTAAACTACGGAGAGCATTGCCAAAAATGATAAGGTGGTGGAGTAACCGCCAATACCAAATGCATAAAAAGTTTGCGGATCTAAACAAACAAACTTAAACAGACGCAAAAAATACCCAAAATAGTTCAGTTCACTAGAATCTACCAAAAGATCATAACGCAGCTTAAAGCTCATGGACAAAATTATTAAATACCTTTTTAAAAGCAATACATTTTAAAAAACAATACTTCGATCAAATATAAAATTGTGGTTATTATTATAAATATTTTTGCTGTTCAACAAATAAATATCTATGCGAAAAATGTTTTATTTAATTTTACTGACAACATAAAATAAAAAGCTCTATTATCTAGAGCTAATGATTCATTTGCCAAGGTTTAATTTATAGATATGTATGTATGTACTTATGAGCGTGGTATATAAGGACTATGACTAAATTATATTTTATTAAATTCAACAGTCACAAGCTGTATTTATTTTTAAAGATACTGAGCTTGTAAGTAATTATTTACACATATGTGTATATAATATCACCCAATATATAGATACAAATGTATTGCATATTTTTGTTCATGTATATCTCGAAGTTTTTATAAATATGAGAAAAACCATTACACAAGAAGTGTTTGTGTACATATACAAGTATGTATGTATTTGTATACCAAATTTTAACTCTATATGTGTGCATATACATAAACTAATCTTGTGATATTGTATTGATAATATTACAATTTTACCTCAGCGAATTTGGTTTCAGTATTTGTCACATCATTTTGGGTTTCTGATTTTGTAAATTCAAATGATAATACAACAACGATTGTTGTTAATACAAAAACTTTATGTAATGCAGTTTTCATTATAAATTTTAGATTTACACTTGTTTCACCAAGAACCAAAGGTGTGTGCACAGAAAAGTAGCTGACTAACAACTAAATTTTCAAGTTGAGGCTTAACCTGGCTCTTCCCAATAGTTATCTAATCTTATCTGCTTTGGAAACGTAAATAATACATTCACACATTATTATCAGTAATGACTGTAACGTTCAATAATTCCATTAATTTGACTCTTATTTTTAATATTACCTTTATAAATTAAATACTTAAGAATGAATAAATAAAAAATATTGTTTTACTTTTTAGCTTTTGCTTTTTTATAATAATAACATCTTTAGCCTAAATGTAAATTGTTCCCTGATCCCAATGTAAGCGGGTAAAATGGGTATAATGGGTTTGTGACGATTCATGCAGATTGAGGCATCTCCGAACTCATTAAGTACATATACATTCTTTATACGGACGATAGGTAAGTTAATTAAGAGGTTCGCTAAGGTCTCTATATCATTTCATCAGATCTGCTCTTATAGAACTTATGGAATAGAATGGAAAATAAAAAGCATTTTTACTAGTGGACCGCCTTTAAGTAAGATTAGCTGAACAACCGGCAGAGCAAGCACGATCAACTGTTATGACATGATCTAAAAAAATAGCTGGAAAATCCGGATTTGCTCAAAATGCAACTGCTGCGGTAGATCCCCGAGACATGCCGAAACCAGCTAGCAAGTTCTAGGAAGCTTGTAGCGTATTTCTTAGCTGAACCCAGAAAGTGTTCGTAGTTATGAATACTGACGACATAAAGTACGTACGTGACGATATATACAATAAAAGATAAGTTTGAGGTGGAAGCAACGCTCTTTGTGTTGCATTGCTCATATGCCGAGATTGTTGATCGGGGTGTATGATTTAATTATTTATTTATGAAAGAGATTGGCTTCTCGAGTGTCAACTCAAACAACTATAATGTAAAAAGCATAAAATTACTTGCTAAAAGCCTAAAGAAAATGTAACGATTTCTAATAACATCACGCACGGTATCTTATTAGCTTGTCCGGCCAGCAACGCCCTTGTTCACAGCAAGTTTTGTTAGTGATGTTAATAGAACCTACTGCGAAAGGAGACAGAAGTTGTTAAAATATATATATCTAAAACTAAACCTTAAAATATAGAAATTAATAGAAAACCACTGATCCGGTGAGGTGAATATTTAGCCAGTCCGGCAAGCTATGCCCCTTCTCATAGCTGAGAGTAATCAGTAATTTACCGAAGATATGATGAAAGTAAAGATTTGATTATGGGAAAAGAGATCTCACAGGAGAACACGTGATAAAGGGTAAGTGCATAATACGGGAAATTAATTGTGCAATGCGTAATCCGTCGTGCACGTGGGTAAAAATATACGAAAGTAATTTCTATGCTTTTCGGAATGCTAACATCTAAGAGTGAATTAAAAGTTTTATAAAAAAAGTGAATCGGTTGTATAAATAAATATCAGAAATAAGGTAAGTTCCTTAAAGAAAACAACAGCGGGGTTTGTGAAAAAAAATCTAAAGTAGGGTGATACACATCTTCAGGGACAGATAAAGGGGAGGTCGTAGAGATAATAACATTATGGTGATCGCTAATAAAGATTCTTTCAAGATTTCTATTAAAAGAATTAGATATCGCGTTGATCTGAAACCACAAAAGGTCCTGCCATCAAAAATGTTATGCTGTGCTGAAGGCAAAAGGTAATTTGAAGAGGCAAAAAATGATCACGAAATGTTTGGAATATTGAAATCAGCCAATACTTCAAATATGTGCAGGATAGGTACTGCATATAACTTTCAATATTAGAAGAGCGAGGAATATATGAACAAGTTAAGTACAACGAGCAAGATGCAAAATAACTTTTACAGAAATTATATCAGCATCTGTTATCGTTGGTAATTAAAAAATTGCCGAGTTCAGTAGAGTATTAAAAGCAATTAAAACCTGACTATCTCTGCGAGTTTGTCGATCTAGTCTATATATTGAGTAGGTAATTGAAAGCATTTGGCACTCATATATTGTTGAATTTAACCAAGCTATGGAGACAGCGATGAATTGGACCGCAATGCGATCGATCGTGAATTGAATATTATTAATTTTTTATTCATTACTATACATTTGCAATACATTTAAAAAAATTAATCAAAAAAATGCGATACCATACCACTGCCAGTTCATAATTCATAATTATAATTTTTATTTGCTAATAAAGTGTTCAGTTCGTGTGGTTTTGAAAGTGACTAAATACTATTTGCATAACCACATACACATATACATATCACAGATTGTTTCGGAAATTCAAATTATAACGAACATTTGTCGCCACCTGTGTCTGGTTTGCATGCACGTTTTGTATGTTCCTTTTGAATGCCTTCTATGTTCTCTCGAGCGTGGCAGATAACTGTGAGAGGAAAAGTTTCTACTTAGCTTAGTCTGGCCGTGGGCATTAGTGAGCCAAATATGTCTGTATGAAAACCGAGGTGTCGATTATTTATTGTCGATATTGAAGTGTGAAGAGGAATCGCAACTCTATGTTTGTATTGAAGGGTAAAAGGGAAATTGCTTTTATGAAGGCATTCGCCGATTTTTGGCGACACTTGATTTTTGACAATTGAAACGATCCGACACGCTGCGCTTAAGAAAAATGCTCCACAACAAAAAACGCTACACCGAGAGTGTTTAGGAGGCTGACGCAGAAAATGAATCTTCAACCAATAATTCTTTGACATACACATGTATGTAGTTAATCCGAACTCTTTCTCAATGTACTACTAATGCTTCTTATTAACAATAATTAAATTATATATATTTAGGTTCTCTGTGGGAACATCTTTGAATTGGAATTACATTATTTAATCAAATTGCTCAGATGTAAACGATTTTTAATTGCCAAAATCTATTTCTTGACCCGTTTGTTGATTGTGTACCCTCTGTAGATTCCGATGAGATTATAACGTATTCTGTATTTGCGCGGCTTAGTGCAATGATACTCTACTTCTTAGATCCCCAAATAAATACAAGTTCTGTAGCAAACAATGCGCTGCGCTATATAATAATATAATACAATATAATAATATTTGACTTACAGTTCCATATAAGGTATTGATGCTGCAAATTCTGAACATACTATTGGCCTATGACCATCCCCAGAAAGTGCTTTAGATTGTTGCCATTTACTATATTAAACTAATTGGATATAAGTCAATTAACCTTCATGAGGTAACTTTTGATAAAGCTGGCAGTACGAAATCATAAGCAGAAACATTTATTAAGCAGAAATGCTTTCCATATCGTAGGATGTACACGTACAGTTTATCCCTAGTCATGGCATTCAAAGTGTGCATGCGTGGGCGACCAAACCACCTAGTGCCAAACATCCGCGAATAGCATGCTCTCCGCCTGCTCCTTCCACAGCACACTGCAATGCAATTCGTCGTCATCAATACCAGTAATAGCACCAAGACACCGCTTGATGACCCACCCAGACTTAGCATCCGGCTTCTCAGGAGCCACAACTGTGATCTCTGCAGCATGTGTAAGATCCTGTAACTTACCATGTTCATAATTTGTTAAAGAAGATTCAAAAAAGATTGCGTACGACGTCTCTATTATCTTTCGTTTAAAGGGTATACTTAAACCACACGTCTTTGCATTTTCTGAGTGGCAGTTCATATTTCAATATATGCACACATTTTGCACTTGCAAAAGTTATACGAAGCGTAACACTTTCAATTTTTTAATTACTTCTAATTTAATTTTTGCTAAGAACAAATTCTGCTTTGCCCTGCTTATCATTAACATATGGATTTTCTGATACCAACACTATTTTTTCCACTTTATAACTTACTTGACTACGTATGCGCAAGCCGACCGAATATATTTTTGCGAGATAAGAAATCTGCACCACACAAGCATCCGATCATCGATCATAAGAAACGCTGGCGCGAGGAAAATCTCTTATCTGCATTTCGCGTAAGGCGGTTATTAATATAAAAATACTTAGGAGCGAACACCTGCTGCTAAGTCGTGGTCGGCGAGCCGCCCAAAACAGTTATGCGCGATAACAAACTGCGACTTAACCAACTCATCAGCATTTCGCATACAATACTTAGTTAACTTACATATTTTCAATATTCATAGGTAGCAGTCAAGCGCTTATTATCCAGTAAAACACACATGTCATATGATTTTTTGTTTTTTTTTAACTTTATTCCTGGGTCATTAACAATCCCGGTGGCTGTCCTGACAACGAGGTTGTTGACCACTTTAGATAGTTATTAATGGCAAACTCTGCCCAATTGTGCTATTAATAAAACTGAAAATTGTATGTTTTTGAAGACTCTTTTATATATTAGATTCACTTTATAATTTGTAAAGAAACTTTTATTATTTTCTCATTAAGAAACGAGGTATATCAAATATTCAAGATTATGGAAGTATTTCTAAGTAATCTAGTGGTTGTAAGATGTATGAGAAATTTACAACATCACATATATCTTACTTTGTGGGAATCTTTTTCTAACTCCTCAAAGCTTCATGCGAATAGATGTATGTCTAAGCGGACATAATCAAAGACCGCTTATTAATCAAAAAACTTAACGATCACCTTCCGGCACTTTTGTCACTAGAAATATTCCATAAATTTCATGGGTGTTTCTCTTCATTTCCGACTAAAACCTAATCGACAATATAAATTTACCTTTGTTCTTGACGAAAGTGGCTTTACCATATAATGCGATATTTTTCTTTTTTTTTCAAATTTCTTACAACATTCACATAACTTAATTATTTTCTCGCATATCGGTTACATATTAAATGATCTCACTCCTTTTTAAATTTGTAACTCAGGAGGTTTAGCTTTTGTTATGCGACTAACTGTACAATTTATAACTAATTGTATGTCTTTTATGGCATCTTGGTACGCATTAACATGCGTTTTAACACACTCAAAACATGTTCTAGCTCCTGTTGCTATTAAATGTAACTTAATTTTTTGAACACAAAACAGAACAGAATTCACTAAAACTTGTGCCTGTTAAACATCGACCCTGGTTTGCAATGGATCGCGTTGGTACTTTAAATACATATTAGGCTGCCTTCAAAACGCAGCTTTCACTATTATGTTTACCGTATGGTGCAAATATACAAACTTCAAGAATACGTCAATTTGGACCACTATGTACTCTTTCAAGTATTTATTGTCGCATAATTTACGCGTGATATCTTACTGGATCGTTTGCCATAAAATTTCTACTTTTGGCATAGGGTGAAGTTTAATTAGTCATTTACCCGAAGCAGGTTTGCTTAATTTGAAAGTTGTGCAATTATCTACCACCTACCAGGTGGGTGCTTAGTGAAAATGATTCACTACCGACCTGCCTAATGATCTGCAAAAGGGTGGCACCGAGTTGCCGTTTTTCTGAATTTTGTTTTGAATTTTATAAACAATAAATGAAATCTATTAATCTTTTTGTTCTTCAGCAAGTAACCAGTTATCTGCAATATCGGCTAATAAGATATGCCTCTTTTCTACACCTGTATGCAGTCATTTAAGCTGATTTACTGAGTGAATTGCGTGATGTACTGGGCTGGTGGACTTTTGATGTTTGTTTGCTATAAAACTCGATATGAAATGAAATACTGAAGAAGGTTTTTTGCCGAATCAGCTTGTTTTCTAGTTTCTATGCAAATATGTTATTCTAGCAAACCATATAACGGTTTAATAAATTCTCACAATTTTGGCACAAATTGCCGAAAAAATAAGTAAAGTCAATAAATTTATTATTTATTCCACTTGTGTAACGGACTTCGAATGTGGTAAAATGACCAATGCTTCTACCTTGCGTACTTTTGGTCGAACTAGGAACCAAGGTATTTGATGCATGATTTGTGGAATGGTCGTTTTGCGATATTAAAACAAAACTTATCCTGCGATAACATTTTCCAACCCGTTCAAAACCGTTATTAACCTTTCAAAAATTTTTCTTCATTATGTTTTTGTTCATTTTCATTTTCTGCTGAACAAAGAAAACTAAGCCAAAAATTTCATTACAGGAGATAATGTCTTAATTTCTTTTAACCGTTGTATATGGCTTTCAAACAATTGTAAAGCATCTTTATTGAATTTTCACAAAATTATGGAAGCAATTAATACATCCACTTATCTCATATTTTAGTTCTTTAAAGGAACTGAGCCATTTATTTAATCTGTATCTATATCTGCTTTTCAACGTTGTTATTTAGCTTAAATAAATTAATAAATCGATTCAGCTGCTCGAAAAATATTTTATGTTTATGTTCGTATCGTTTGACTATAGCTTCCAAGGCGTATTGTAGTTCTCTGCGCAACCTGTTAATAAATGACCTCCATTTAATACCTTTTCTTTAAGTTTTATAATCGAAAAAAATATTCAATAGTCAGATTTGCAGCTTAAAGTAACAGTGCGTTTCTGTTTCACTGTTCACTGTTTAATTTGTTTACGCTGTCCACTGTAATTCATTTAATTTATGTTGTTATTCTCAGCAGCAGCCATTGTTTTTGTAAGTACGGCCAAGCTGCCCACGCTTTCTTATCTAGCTACGCTCTTTGTCGATCTAAGCATTGACCGTTTTCGGTGCTAATGTATTAATTAATGCATGACGCATCGTTGCCACAGAATAAAATGTAAGCATTCGAAAATATTGCATTTTTTTACAACAGATAATAAACAAACTTATTAGCCAAACAGCCGACATTGGCTGCTCATACTGTTTAATATTGAACTAGTCATGACATAATTTACTGGCGATTGCTTTAGCTATTCATTTACTTGAGTGGTAACTTTCCTAACGTTGGTGGTGATCAAATGCGGACTGCTTTTATAACATTTTTACTGTTTATTGATATTTTTTCGCACATTTTCTATATTTTTTTTTATATATATAAGTTAACACTTAAGAGTTACATAAGATTATCAAAACACTTTGCTTATCCATTCGCTCCAAACGCATTCCGCTGACACAGGAGTTCAGCGCCTCGACTATTTTGTCGGCAGCAGCAACGTGACACTTGACTATGTCGCAAGTGGCTACGTTAACGCTTATGCTGAGTCGGCTTGCCGACTGCAACTTTGTAG